>JAYJMB010061267.1:15979-66216 GCA_036873735.1 Pouteria campechiana | reverse complement strand
AATTCAAGTTTGCGTTAACCCAATATCGAAACTAATGAACTCAACTCAAGTTGCACCCTTAAAAATGTAGAATTGTGTCTATACCCATCCCAAGTTGCACCCTTAATAGTTAATATAATTAATACCGGATGCATGATATTCCAACCTTTTTCCTACTCCACTTGTGCTGGTTGACCGATTTCAAACTACGCGTGGACGAATATGACGCAGTTATCTGCGTGGCATGAGATTTTGTTGAGAATCTGAGCCGTCTAAGGAGTAATAAATACCATGATAAGATGAAGTTATCATGGTGTGTGTGTGTGTGTGTGTATATATATATATATATATATATATATATATATATAGACACACTCGGATCGGATGATGGTCCTAAAATTCGACTGTGTGCCGTCGAATATTCTTTGGTGTCAGCAGAAAGATTCATCAGGAATTGATCGAAAGCGGTCCACGGCAACTTGGGGGCCAAAGACGAGAGAAAGCTTTACTAGAGACTGAGAACAAAATAATAAAACAATCCCAGGCGGATTATCTGCCACTGGGGGTTACCCAGTGTCAGTGTAACCCCCTTAAACAACTGGATCTCACTTTACTTTTTTTGGAGCTTCATCCAACCTCACATATTATTTAAAATATGAGTTTTTTATTATCAAAATTCATTCAAATCAGATATCATGTCTAGATCAAAATAATAGAAATTTTAGAAATTATACATTTACTAAAAATAATCACATGGCATAACTTTATATAGATGAAAATTTTATTTTTCATTTATTTTCTTAAAGACATATTCTAAAGTATGGTATATGTTATTTATGGGACCAAATAATTTCAAAGGTAAAAATATTCCTTCTGTAAATTACGTTTGGTATTAGATTATTTTAAAATTAATAAATTAAATTATATTCGAAATCTTTTGATAAAGTAGATTTACTTGGAATTAAATTAAATGAAATGGAAAGAAAGTTAATTTTGACAATATAAGCAATACGAATGCCATTAATAAAGTAAGGGTCAGTTTGGCAGTGAGATAATAGAAATAGAAAAAAATGAATATAAAAAAGTATAAAAAAAGAAAAAATTGATTTAATATAATAAAAAATGATAATTATAAATAAAATAAGAAAATTTTTGAATAAAATAATAAAAATAATAAAAAATTTAAGTTGTCAAATTATATAAAAAATATAGGAAAAAGGAATGTAAAAAGGTTTTCCTTATTATTAGACAAGTCTAAGGTTAAAATAAATATAAAATAATGACCGAGAATTTAGATATTAGTAAAAAAAAAAAATAAATCTATAGAGTGCAAAAAAGGCACGAGACGGTTCATTGATTTTTAAGTCGGGCTGTAGAAGCTTTTGTCCCTCCCTCGCAAATGCAGGGACAAGCGGCGCCTGAGACGGCTAAAACGAGAATCACGAAGGCGATGCCGATCCGCTTATTTGGTGGGGAGTCGCAAACCACGATAGTATGGGCGCCGAAAACAAGCTGGCAAACTGACACTCGCTTGTGAGTGCCAAGACAGCAGCAGGCAGAAGACAGTAAGAAACAGTAAGCAGCAGAAGCAGGTTAACATGGAAAGTAAAAAATCAGGCTTCAGAGTTCAACCATCCTACTGGACTGCAGCCCGAGCGTGGTGAGCAGAGGACACTGGCAAGCCTAGCCAAGTGCATACGCAACATGGTGGAGTTGGTCGGATTTCTTCTTGACAGGAAACGGCCCATCCAAAAATCGACAACACGAATCCGAATTTGGAGCTGCTGCAAAAAATGATTGGCTTTAATTTAAGTCAATACCAAACACTCGCACGAGTCAAACCTGTACGCATGAAAGCTTTGAAAAGTAGAGCGCACCGGCATTTTTACCAAGTTTGATGTTTATTTATTGTTTTTTGAAAGCTTGTTAATTTTAACATAATATCCGTCAATTTTTCGTAGAAATTAGAAAAATATCGGTTATCGCGAGGTGACCCGGATTTAATATTGGGACCCACAAAACCCATGTCCTTTTATGCAACATTTGGCCAAGGATACGACAGGGCATGCGTAAAAAAATTAAAAAAACTCGGCCGATGTAGTTGCAGCAGCGGCCTATACATGTGTCTTGACAGAGTAGGCTCATTCGAGACAGCAAAAAGATTCCAAACTTGAGCAAGGAACCGAGTTTTGGCCCCAGAGAGTCAAATTAGATGACTTCCACGGCATTTTCGGCTTATCCGATGCATGATATTCCAGCCTTTTCCCTATACCACTTTTGTCGGTTGGCCGGTTCCAAACTACGCGTAGACGACTGTGACGAAGCCATCTGCTCAGTTTTAGACCATTTCGAGAATCTGAGCCGTCTAAAGAGTAATAAATACCATGATAAGATGAAGTTATCAATATATAATATATACTCGAATCGGATTATGATCCTAAAATTCGATTGTATGCCGTCGAATATTCTTTGGTGTTAGCAGAAAGATTCATCAGTAATTGATTGAAGGCGGTCCACGGCAACTTGGGGGCCAAAGACGAGAGAAAGCGTCACTAGAGACTGAGAGGATTACCTGTCACTGGCGTTTACCCGGTGTCACTGTAACCCCACTTGAAAAAGTGGATCCCACTTTACTTTTTTTGGAGCTTCATCGAACCTCACAAATTATTTAAAATATGATTTTTTATTATCAAAATTCATTCTAGATCAAAATAAATAAAATTTTTTGAAATAATATATTTACTAAAAAATAATCACATGGCATAATTTTACATAGATGAAAATTTTATGTTTCATTTATTTTCTTAAAGACATATATTCTAAAATATGGTATAAGTTATTTATGGGACCAAATAATTTCAAAGGTAAAAACATTCCTTCTATAATCATGTTTGGTATTGGATTATTTTTAAAATTAAGAAATTAAATTATATTTAAAATCTTTTGATGAAGTGGATTCACTTGTGATTAAATTAAATGAAATGGAAAGAAAATTAATATTGACAATATAAGCAATACTGGGATGATGCCATTAATAGAGTCAGTCACGTAACGGTCGATTTGGCAATGAGATAGCAGAAATAGAAAAAATAAATGTAAAAAAGTATAAGAAAGAGAAAATTGATGTAATATGATAGAAAATGATAATTATAAATAAAAATTTTGAATAAAATAATTAAAAATGTATATAATAATGAAAAAAGTTATGTTGTTAAGTAATTAAGCTGTCGAATTATATAAAAAAGATAGGAAAATAGGAATGCAAAAAAGTCTTCCTTATTATTAGATAGAGTCTATGGTTAAATTAAATAAGAAATAATGATTGAAAATATTTACAATAATAAAAAAATTTATGAAGAAAGTAAATGTCAGGACCCGATTGGGAAATAATTTCCCAAAAAAGTCAATTCCATGATTACAAATCCATTCCACCGATCGTGATGGTCCCATTTTGCCATGGGTTACAGGCTGTCTCTGTAACCCCTGTTACAGAATCCGCATCCATAAAAGGCTGCCGCCAGGGAAGAATTGCCAAGCCAGGGGCGACGTCATATGATAGGGTGTTGCTTAGAGTTTGTTGGTCTCAGTTAAGAAGTCTCCCCTTCTTGCTCTTGCTTTCTCCCATCTTGGTCTGCCTTCTCTTTGATGGTGGAGGAGAAACAGAAGCGGAATATGGAGGAGTCAGCGAACGGAAAGGAGATGACCCACGAGTCATCCAAAAGAAAGGGTGGCCTTAGAACCATGCCTTTCATCATAGGTAACTACCCAATCTCACTCTTTGCGTATCTGCATTCATCTGTGCCCTCTCTCTCTCTCTCTCTCTCTCTCTCTCTCTCTCTCTCTCGATTCCTCATGATCCACAAAACCAAAGTTCTGATTTGTTGCTTACCCAATTCCTCTACGAACCAACCAAAATCTACAAAACCAAAGGTTTTGGTTTATTACTGTCACCAGTCCTCCGTCAGCCAACATAATCTAGAAAACCAAAGGTTTTTGTTTCTTACTTTTCCTCTTTCTTTCTCGATCACACACACCCAAGTCATCCTCTCCCTCTTATCACCCGTCATGTATGAGAAAGACCCATATTGTGCCATCTCCTCCTCATCGACTCCATGTGTCATATTTTGTGAATTCTGTGACTGAATAATCCGTATATTTCACTAATCCTACTCATCTTGCGAAAACTGGCATGCATATACCTCCCTATATTTCAGTAATTCCATATAAATCCCTTCACTGTCAGGAACTTAGGAACCTCCGATCATTAATTTCGTTAATGTCAGTACTCCATTTCTGTTTGTTCCTTGTGACGATAGCTTGAAATAGCATTGTGCAAAGTCAATGAAAGCAAAAGGCTTGAAAATAATTGTCGTGTTTATGATCACATCCCCATATTCAGGATCAAAATCACAATCAATGCATGAATCCTTGCGTATGGGTTGGCTTGTCGGCATGAACATCATGACTAGTCAGTCGGTGCACAGTTTGGTGCAGGTGGACGTGAAAAGTGTGATGTGTGAGTCAGACGCCATATGCGTCTATTCCTGTATCTGCACTAAAAATTGAAATATGACGTTAACATTACAACATCCACACACCTAATTATAGTTATAGTTGCAGGTGCGTCTGTGCATGCCAGGTGATCGGTAATTAATTCACAGACCATTAGTTCCTCTGATGGATTTATAATATAAACTTTAAGATAATATCGTATTATTATTTTAAATCACATTTGATGGAATTAGAACAATTTTATGTCTAAGTTTGTTAAATTTTTGTAAATATAATAATTTTAATGCAATAAAAACACAACTTAATACTTACCCATGTGTTTATCTTTCTTGTCTGTTTCAATTTCAGCAAATGAAACCTTCGAGAAGGTTGCAAGCTACGGGCTTCTGGCAAATATGATTCTCTACTTAACCGGAGAATATCATATAAGCTTAGCCGCTGGAACCAGCGTTTTGTTGCTTTGGTCAGCGGGAACCAATTTCTTTCCAATATTCGGGGCTTTCCTATCCGATTCATACTTGGGTAGGTATCGGGTTATTGCACTGGGATGTCTCCTCAGCCTCGTGGTAAGTGAATTCCTTATCAGTACTTGCAAACCTAAAACCAATTTTTTAAAACCATTAATTGATGGTTGATTTCAATTACTTCTTCGGATGAGTGTATGGTTGTCCACCAATGGTTGATCAGCTTGATTTTTTGCAACTTTCGTCAAGGCCTAGATACGAGTATTTGAAGGTAAAAAGAGTAATGATTGTATTGAGAAACCCGCAACAAGTACTTTTGAAGCCATCAATTTTAAAACGTTCTGTTAATTAACACAGAATTCCATGGTCGTACGTATAGTCTTAATCTTTATCCATACATCTGACAGCGAAAGATTTGAAGCTCAGCATGTGACGCCTCATTATTTACTCAACTCGAGTGCGTAGCTAGTACTCGCTGACTTTCATGCACCAATCAGGCAATCTTGCATGCATATGAAGCATCGTATGATGTCATAATACTTGATATTAATTTACCATGTAACTAGAGAATGATTAAAACAAAATTTGCTTAAAAGATAAAAAGAAATAAGATTAGAGAGAGAGAAAGGATAAACTAATAGATAAAAATGAATAAGGGTAAAATAAATATACTTACAAACAAAAATAAAATAAATTAGCATCTACCAATAATTTTAATTTTACTTCTAAGTCGCTTGCTCCAAGAGTTCTATTTATGATCTAGAGGCTAATTGTCAGGTCAACTGTTAATAACAAAAGCTCTAATTATTCATTTAAAACTCAAAAATTTCTTAACCTATCATTATTTAAAGTCATATGATAGTCTTCTTTCCAAATGTGCATTAGTGGCTGAAATGATTTTTAGTGTGAGCACCTTTCTTCTTCCCAAATGTATTACTGCCTGAATGATTGCTAATGTGAGCACCTATAGTGGCTGGAATCATCTTGTCCTGGACTCCCGCCCTCCAATTGGAAATTACACTAATAAATGGATCTCCCAACCGATGCATGTGCTAAAGAATAAAAATACCTAAGCTCTGAATCCAAGGACTTGAGTGCTAAGGAATCTGTTGATGCACATTGATGGCAGTTGAGGAGATAGAAATTCTTGAGCCTTCCACTGCACTTAATAGTCACATGAGCATTTAGTGCCTATTTCAACCATGTTAGTTAATCCTGTCCGTTAGAGTTGTTTGTTTGATGAAAGATAGCCGAATTGCAGGGAGAAATGACTCATTTAATCTCTTCTTGTGACAACTGATAAATTTGAAAGTTTCAATTTGCAATTTCCAAAAAATCTCTCTCTTTTCTTCTATTTAGCATATGCCTATTCTCATATTTTTATTTCTCATCATTATTTATTTATTCTTTTCCTTTTTTTTTTTTTACTTTACGCATCATTTTCTATACTACCAAGTACCAACATCATTTTCTTGACACATGGTTGAGAAAAGAGATGCTGTGTACGAGTAAAATGGTAGCAAACTCACAGTTTGGTCCCCGCCGAACATGACACGTCTAGATTCCATACCATTCGTGTCACGTGATGCCTATAAAAGGTTTCAATGTCAGCAGTACGACCGTTCACGCTTCACAGTACAACGAGACTGCCAATATTCAAAAGCAATTTCACTGTGAAAGCTTTTCTTGAGTCATCCCATTCCCACTACAACACGCCGTCCATCAAATCAGTGGTTTCAATTTGGATTGTTACACTTTTATGGCGTGACAATGGCAAACTTGTTGGAATTCGTGAATACAGCCCACGAAATGAAATGAATTTTTGAGAACTAGCATGAAGTTTTTGCTTAGAACAAGCATTTAAACAATTTATTTTTTTTCATTTCATGATATGATTCAACTGTTCATTCTTTGAGATATTTAACAAATTAATAAGTGAAACGTTGTCTAATTTGGTTGATAGCTGTAATCTAATTACATTTTGCGGGTTGTTTGATTTGGCATAAATAGAAAGTTGATGGTAGAAATAGAGCATAGAATAAAGGAAAATAGAAGAGTTGGGTAAAAATAGGTTGGGTGACATGCGTTTGTTCTTCGATAGGCTTTGGTCTTACAAAGGCCTGGTAAGCACTTGGACCATGAACACCCCCGAGGACTCAGTAGCCCAATACAAAGCACTGTGGGGCTTAGTGAGATGGGGATCCAGATTTCATTATTAGCGGTTATAATCCTTTTCTTTAATCTATGTTTAAGGCGGCACACTTCAAATGATTGATGTACAAAACAAAGCCATTTTGTTTGATTTGTCATGCACACACAAAACCCACATAGCATCTTTAACTTAGAATGGTGTTGGATGCAACAGGGAATGATTATGCTGTGGTTGACTGCACTCCTCCCGGGAGCAAGGCCAGACAAATGCAAATTCCCTTCTCCTGAATGCGAATCTCCAACACCTTCCCAAACTGCGCTCCTCTTCTCCTCTTTTGCGCTCATGTCTCTTGGAGCTGGTGGCATCAGACCATGCTGCTTGGCCTTCGGTGCAGACCAGCTGGACCGTCCAGCCAACCCCAACAACACCAGGATCTTGCAGAGCTTCTTCAACTGGTATTATGCCTCAGTCGGCATTTCTATCATGATTGCTGTTACTGTGATTGTCTACATCCAAGACAGCAAGGGATGGCAGGTGGGATTTGCCGTGCCGGCTATCTTGATGTTCTTCTCTACCGTTTTCTTTCTCCTTGGGTCTCCTTTCTATGTCAAGAGGAAGGCCGACAAGAGCTTGTTAAATGGACTTTTCCAAGCCACCTCCGCGGCTATTAAGAACCGAAAGCTTGCATTCCCCCCTAGAGATGTCGATGGGTGGTATCACCACACCAAGGGGTCGAATCTCGTGGCCCCCATTGACAAGCTAAGGTAACTAATTAACGTTTCATACACAAAATGGATGGGTTGTGTTTACATGTCATGTTTTTACTCTTACCAGTAGTAACTAACAGCAAACCATGCATATTTTGATGCATTCACAAAATTGCCATGACTCATTAGGCCTATTTGCATGGGTGGAATGCAGCTTTACTTCGAAGAATGAAAAGATATAATGCCATTAAAAGTGAAAATGATACCAGTAAAGCAGCCATTGAAAATAATATACATGGTTAAACATTTTTATAAGAAATATGTTAATGACGAAAAAGATACATTTAGTTATGCAAAAGGTAAGATTGAGAAGGTAAATACACTTCTTATCAAATAAGAAAGAAAAAGGAGAAATTTACTCCTGTCTCCCGCTATCAAAAGAGGCCTAATGGTTGAAAGATCCTTGCCTAAGCCATGCATGATCTTGTCATTGTTAGTTAACTTAATGCTGTTGGATTTGTTTTGTTCTTTAGGTTCTTGAACAAAGCCTGCATCATTAGAAATCCAGAAACGGATTTGAGACCCGATGGAACAGCTTCAAACCCGTGGAAGCTATGCACAGTTGAGCAAGTAGAAGTTCTCAAATCGTTCATCAAATTGATGCCCATCTGGTCCACCGGCATCATGATCGCAGTGACGATTAGCCAGCATTCCATTCCAGTGTACCAAGCAAGGACCTTGGACCGCCATCTAGGAGCCAAGTTCCAAATCCCAGCAGGATCCTTCGGTGTATTTGCTATCCTCGCATTGACAGCATGGGTAGCCATCTATGACCGGATCATCGTCCCCAGGCTGGCACGCATCACTGGCAATCCTCGCGGCATTGGCCACAAGCAACGCATGGCAATTGGGCTGCTACTCTCATGTGCCTCAACTGCAATGGCTGCCACTGTGGAGGGCGTCCGAAGGAGGACTGCTATCCGGCAAGGTCTCCGTGATAAGGGGCAGGCCGTGGTGGATATGTCTGCAATGTGGCTAGTGCCACAGCATTGCCTGACTGGGTTGGCAGAGGCCTTTAATGCAATTGGGCAGATTGAATTCTACTACTCTGAGCTTCCAAAGACAATGTCGAGCATTGGAGTGTCACTTTTTTCACTAGGAATGGGTTTTGGGAACTTGGTTGGCAGTCTGATTGTAGAGATTGTGGACAATGCAACGAAAAACAGTGCAAGCGGAAGCTGGGTTTCTGACAACCCCAACAAGGGCCACTATAATTATTATTATTGGGTCCTATCTATCTTGAGCGTGATTAACTTCATCTACTTTCTCTTCTGTGCCTGGATTTATGGGCCTTGCAAGGACGATCTACCTAAGGTCATTGACACCGAGGAAGAAGGCAAGAAACTTGAAGATATCTCCAAGTCAAGGGAACTAGCCCCGCTGACTTGAGTTGGGTCCAATGTTTGCGTTGCTATATATATTGGTAGGGAAGTTTGTCAAAAACAGGAAAGATGTGAAGTATGCAATGAGGAATTCTGATAACCAGTTCAATGGCTGATAGGATTTTCATTGATTCAAGAAAGTTTGGTACCTGGTTTGAGCCTTATACGCATACTGTTGTAATTAGCTATTAATCTTGTATTTTATACATAACTGGAATCTCCAGTAGATGATACTAAAGCGAGTCCTGATTCAACTCAAATGTTCTTGGCGTTTTTTCAGTTTGCATGTTGGAGTATTCTTGTTACTACATTGAGAGGCATACCTTGCATTTGCATCTTTGTGAATGTGCAATTATTGTTTAATTAACACTGATTGCTTTACTTCCATTAAGAGCACCACTTTTGGATTTGATCAACTGGGCTGCCCAACTGTCCGGATTTGATTAAGAGTGCCAAGTACGTTTTCATCTTTGTTATACACCCAAATTATATGTAATCAACTTTCCATATAAACCATATCAAGTCATGCTGAAAATGACTTGAGGGGCTGGCATGTGGGGGTCTAGACACAGTAAAATGCCATGCGAAAGCACGCAAGGGCGCCTTTCATTAGGGCCATTCGATTGCTGGCATGCATCATGACACAAAGCATGCTGGAGGTTGAACTTTCCTGATCAGCTAACAAGAGTGAACCAGGCTCAGCTGTTCTGACAGAAATTTGCAGTACAAAGGCAAGGAGATGGTGTTCATGTGCTGGCAACTGTTGGACTCAGCTTCTGTAGCCAGAAATCTTCTCATTTGGTAGTGAGTCATCCACATGTAAACGTGACATGCATGCATTTTAGCAAATGAGGCTGTTTATACAGGCTTACTTTCGCGTTAAGCTCTTGAAGTGTACGATCTTATGGGCTATTTAGCTAGAATTATTAATGTTTCCTACAATTGTTTGCCATGTAACCATTAGTAACTAAAATGAGCCGAACTTGTTATTAAATAGCATGAAAACATCCCCTTACTGACATGACCTAAACCATGAAGGCCTTCGTGGAAGTAAAGAGATCTGTGTTAATCAAACAATAATTACACGTTCATCGAGACGTAAAAGCAAGGCACGCGTCTCAATATAAGTAACAAGAATTCCAAAACAGAGAAACCAAGCAATCCTTTTCATTGCATATATAGTTCACATCTTTCCTGTTGTTAGCACATTTCCCTACCAATGTATATAACAAAACAAACATTCGACCCAACTCACATCAGCATGTCTAGTTCCCTTGAATTGGAAATATCTTCATATCCCTTGTCTCCTTCCTCCACGTCACTGACCCTAGGTAGATCTTCCTTACAAGGCCCATAAATCCGGGCACAGAAGAGAAAGTAAATAAAGTTCAGCAGACTCAAGATGTAAAGGATCCAATAATAATAATCATAGTGTGCCTTGCTAGGGTTGTCAGAAACCCAGCTCCCATTTGCACTGTTTTTGGTTGCCTCGTCCAAAATCTCCACAATCAGACTACCAACCAAGCTTCCAAAACAGACGACTAGCGACAAAAGTCCCACTCCAACGCTCGACATTGTCTTTGGAAGCTCAGAGTAGTAGAATTCAATCTGCCCAATTATACTGAAGGCCTCAGCGAAGCCAATCAGGCAATACTGGGGCACTAGCCACATTGCAGACATATCCACCACGGCCTGCCCGTTCTCCAGGAACCCCTGCCGGATAGCAGTGCTCCTGCGGGCATTCTCCACAATGGCAGACACTGCGGTTGCAGCACATGTGAGCAGTAGCCCCATTCCCATGCGTTGTTTGTGGCCAATGCCGCGAGGATTGCCAGTGATACGTGCCAGAAGGGGGACGACGATCCCATCATAGATGGTCACCCATACTGTAAATGTGAGGGTAGCAAATACACCGTAGGATCCTGCTGGGATTTGGAACTTAGGTCCGAGATGGCGGTCCATGGTCATCGCTTGATACACTGGAAAGGAATGCTGGCTAATCGTCGCTGTCAACATGCCGGTGGACCAGATGGGGATCAATTTGATGATTGATTTGAGATCTTCCACTCGCTCAACTGTGCATAGTTTCCATGGGTCTGAAGCTGTTCCATCGTTTCTCAAATCCGTTTCCGAATTTCTAATGATGCAAGCTTTATTCAAGAACCTAAAAAGAAGGCATAAATCAAACTCGAATGCAGTTAGCTGCAAATAACAATGATCATGCATGGGTTGGTTGAGGATATTTAATTTCAACCAGAAGGGCCAATTTTGATAGGTGCAAATAGGAGAGTAGGGTCTCTCCTCCTGTATTTGACAGGACGCTACTTTTCAACCTATCTTTTTATGAAGAAAATATGAATGTAGTAATATCATTTTATTTCCGGGCATTATTTCTTCTAATTTCCTGAAATAAGCTGCATTCCACCCATACAAACAGGTCCCAAGCAATGGTGATGTTATGAACACATCAAAATTAGATGCATATTTTTCTATTGGTTAATCATGATAGAATATGAAAATTGCATGTAAACTCAACCTATCTATAAATTTCATTGCGTATGGACAGTTAGTTACTTACCTTAGTTTGTCAGTGGGGGCCACGAGATGAGAGCCCTTGGTGTGGTGATACCGCAATTCGACATCCGCAGCGGGGAACACAAGCCGTCTGCTCTTAATAGCCGCGGACATGGCTTGGAAAAGTTCAGTGAGCATGCTCTTGCTTGCCTTGAGCTTGACATAGATTGGAGACCCCAGGAAGAAGAGAAGGGAAGACAAGAACATGAGGATAACCGGCACACCAAATCCGACCTGCCATCCCTGGTTGTCTTGGATGTAGACAATCACAGTGGCAGCAATGATGGTAGAAATGCCAATGGAGGCATAATACCAGTTGAAGAATCTCTGCATGACCCACGCGTTTTTGGGATTATGTGGACGGTCCATCTGGTCTGCACCAAAGGCCAAGGAGCATGGCCTGATGCCACCAGCTCCAAGAGACATAAGTGCAAAAGAGGAGAAGAGAAGCGCAGTTTGGGAAGGTGTTGGAGATTTGCATTCAGGAGAAGGGTATTTGCATGAGTCTGGCCTTGCTCCCGGGAGGAGTGCAGTCAACCACAGCAGAATCATGCCCTGTTTCACTCAACACACCATTCAAAGTTAAAGATGAGATGTGGGTTTTGCTTGCGTATGACAACAGATAAGATATGGAGAAAAAGGCCCTAAACAGTCACTAGCCACGCAGTAGTGCTTTTAAAATATTGGTTTCGGGTTTTCAAGGAATAGCAGGAATACTTACCATGAGGCTGAGGACACATCCCAATGCTATTATCCGAAACCTACCCAGGTACGAATCCGATAGGAATGCCCCGAAAATTGGAAGGAAACTGGATACTGCTGCCCAGATGAACAAAATGCTGGTTCCAGTGGCTAAGCTTATATGATATTCTGTGGTTAAGTACACAATCATATTTGCCATGAGTCCCATACTTGCAACCTTCTCAAAGGTTTCATTAGCTGAAATTGAAATAGAGAAGAAACATTAAGCTATCTGTTACAAGTTTTTTGTTAGATTAAAATGTTGAATTGACTTGCCCAACTCAACAGTGTAACTTCATAAACTGATCATGAAAGGTGAAAGAAAGATTTAAAAAATATGAAAACAACAAGATACCTGAAAATTAAAAAACAAGGGACTTTTAAAAAAATCAAGAAGACCTCTTTAGTTCCACTAAGGTATTGTTATGTTGAAGCTTAATACATATTCGTTTTTGGACAGTCAATGATTTAATGAAGTGTCAAGTGTATTTTGTGGAACATGAGGTAAATGATAAGATTATGAATCTTTTTAAAACAAATAGACATTTTAACCTTTCATTTGGCCCGATTCGTATGAAAATAAATTGGCACATATATGATTAATATCTAAATGTTTATCGATTTTCTCTTAGATATTTTTTTTTAATTTCAAATTACTGTTATAAGAATCCTAATGTTTTCTTCAGGCAAAAAATTCAAAATTTTGAAAAAAGTCTTTCTAACTTGGTTGGATGGAAATGATTTAAAAAGAAAGAAACTAAGAAGTAAATATTTATATACTAATGACAAAAGTAGAATGATTGTGTAGGTGTGTGTATATACAATTATGCATATACACACACCTGAACAATCATTCTATTTTTATTATTAGTATATATATTTTTAATCCCTGCCTCATGTTTATTTTAACATTATTTTCTTTATAACCAATATAATACCCTTAGTATATTGTCTTACTGATATTATTTACTTTATATATATAAGCTAAAAATGAAAATTTTCTTTCCTTTCAATTTTCACAAGCAATCAGGCCATGTCTGATGGAAAAATTTTGGAGAACAATATTTGTGAGAAAACGGTTTTTATAACCAAAGCATCCATTTATTCCACTAATTAATGGTCTGTCCATTAATTACCGAACATCTGCTAACTAATATAACTATAATTAATTAGGTCCATGACATTTACAAGTCATCTCATATTTTAATTTTAGTGCAGATAACGTAATATAATAGACATATGGTTGAGATTGGTTAATTACCTACGATGAAAGGCATGGTTCTGAGGCCACCCTTTCTTTTGGATGACTGGTGAGCCTTCTCCTTTGACTCCTCCATATTCTGCTGCTGCTGCTACTTGGGCATCAAAAAGGGAAAACCGAGATGGAAGAAAGCAAGAGCAAGAAGGGGGGGTTTATATATAACTGAGAACAACAAACTCCAGGTAATTTTCTTTCATCAGATGTCTGGCCTGACTAACAATGCTTCTCTGGCTGAAGCTTTTTATGGAAGGGGATTGTCTCTGACCTACAGGTAATCTCTGTAAACCTGGTTACAGAAAATCTATTTCCATAAAAAGCTGCCGCCAGACAAGCCTTTTTAATTCTGGGACGACTTTTAACGAAAGAAAATTACCTGGAGTTTGTTGGTATCAATTACAGAGTCCCCCTCTTTGATTTTCTTTCTTTCATTTGGTTTTCCTTTTGTCTGGTGGTTAAGAAGAAGAAGATGAAAATGAAATATGTAAATGGAAGGAGAAGACCCACGGGTCATCCACAAGAAAGGGTGGATGACCACCACATGAAATATGTAAATGGAAGGAGAAGACCCACGGGTCATCCACAAGAAAGGGTGGATGACCACCAGAGTACGTGAATGGAAAGGAGAACTCTCTATGTATCTGCATTCGTCTGTTGCTCTCTCTGTCTCTCCCTCCACTCTACAAAACCAAAGGTTTTCGTTTGTTTAAATTTCCCTTTCTTCGGTCAACCAACCACTTGGTTTATTTACTTTTACCATTCCTCAGTCAACCAACTCTAACCTACAAATTAAACCAAAGGCATTCGTTTATTTACTTTTCCAATTTCTCATCATTAGAAATATATGAGAAGGACCTATGTTGTCGTCAACTTCTCATCAACTCCATGTGTCCTATATATGTGAATTCTGTGACTGGATAATCCTACCCCTCGATAATAAAATGGCATGCAAATGCCACCGGATATCTCAACAATTCCATGTGCTTTATAACCAATATCATCTAATTTACTACAGACATCATTTCCTTTCTATTTTCGTTCCTTTTCAATCACTGCCATTCAACCAAATCAGGAAGAAATTTTCAAATTTTCGAAATCTTTTACCTAAAGAATATATTAGGATTTTGGTAATATTAATCTGAAAAATTAAAAACCTAGGGAAAAGTGAATTGATAAACATTTAGCTGTTGATCATATGCTGGCTAATTTATTTTCATACAAATTGAGAAAAAAATGAAAAGTTAAAATGCCAATTACAAAAAATATCACAACCTTATCACTTACCTCATGTTCCACAAAATAATTTACGATCTTCGTGCTTTGTCATACGGAATTACACGTCATTAACGCATTGACAGTACAAAAATGAATATATAGTAAGCTCCAACACAACAATACCTTAGCAGAACTGAAGAGGTCTTCTTGGACTTTAGAGTCATCATGCATGCTTTCTAGTCTTCAAATATCTTTGTATTTTATTTTATTTTATCTTTCTCTTACCTCTCATGAGTTTACGAAATTAATTGTTGAGTTGAGCAAGTGATGGAGCATGCGTAGCCAACATGAGAATTAAAGAAACAATTACTCATTGATTCAAAGAATGCCCAAATAGTAAATCAAGAGAGAAAAAAAACTTGTGAATGTTTATTCATCAAAAACCATCTCATCTCAAAGGTGTTACAACCAATGTACATTATATCCAAAGATTAAGAAATTGCAAAAACACTCCTAAAATAATAAAAATTGAAAATTAACATAATTTTATTGTTAAAAATTGAAAAGTGTCATTTTGACACCCTAAATGATAGAATTTGGCAAAATTCACACTGGCACTATGCAAAGAACAACATTTTCCTCCGAAACCGTTTTCATCCAAAAAATTATATTTTTCGTCGAAAATGGATATTATTGGCTTCCTGGTCAAACTAGGCCTTTTGGGCTTTTAGGTGATCCATCAAAGTCATGTGATCATACTCCTTTTGCACTACATCATTCTCCCAAGGGTGAAGAAGATTCGCCTTCAAATTTGTAACTTACTCATCGTCAGAAGAACTGTCAAAAATGTAAGGAAGAAGGTGCTTTACATTAAATACATCAGAAGTGTAGATGTGACTAGGTAGCTGTAGGCAATATGCATTCTCATTGATCTTCTCAACAACCTCCACAAGACCAACTTTACGAGAAGCCAACTTGTTGTATTCATGAGCCAGGAAACGATCCTTAGTCAAAATGGCCCAAATGTAATCCTCGACATTGAACTTGACAGATCTAAGTTTCTTATCTGCTTGCATCTTGTAATTTTTGGTGGAATTAGCCAAATAAGCATAAGTTTGTTTATGAAGATGTTTTAGCTCTGCAATGAAATCCTCTGCATTGCCATGAGGACAGACCTTACTAGGCAGTATAATCAAATCAAGAGGGCCACAAGGCACCAAACCGTACACCACCTAAAAAGGGCTAAAGCTAGTGCTTCGATTTACCGAGTGGTTATGAGAAAACTCTGCTTAGCATAACTTTAGATCCTAGGACTTCACATTGTCGCCCACTAGGCTACTCAACAATTTTCCAAAGGAACGATTGACTACTTCTGTTTGCCCATTAGCGGATGGTAAGCACTACTAAAGTTCAGTGTAGTATTAATCAACCACCACAAACTTCTCCAAAAGTGACTCATAAAATAAGTGTCATGATCAAAAACAATAGAGGAAAGCAATCCATGCAATCGGTAAACCACATGGAAATACAATTGAGCCACATTAATTGCATTCGCGATACGTTTATAAGGAAGGAAATTGGTCATCTTAGAAAACTGATCAACAATGATGAAGATAGAATTACTTCCTCGTTGTGTTCGCGGGAGGCCAAGCACAAAATCCATGCTAACATCAGACCAAGGTTGGGTGAGAATGGGAAGAGGCATGCATAATCCTGCATTTGTAGTTGTACCCTTTGACAATTTGACAAATGCGACAATGATAAACAAACCTACCCACTTCCTTTCACATAGTTGCCAAAAATAAAAACTAGAGACAAGATGCAATGTGTGGTCACAGGTAACGTGGCCTTCATTGTGCAATTCTTGTATAATCTTCAAATGTAAACTACTTTCTGGAATACAAAGTTGGAGGCCATGGAAAAGGAACCCACCTTGCAATAGAAAATCAGAACATTACTCATTCTGTAACTTCAGCATAACAGTAGAAAAGAACAGGTCGATAGTATATAAGTCCAAGAAAGTATCAAATCCAGGAACTATTACTCACATCTTTGTAAGTAAGCTATGTCGATGACTTAAAGCATCTGCCACGCGATTTAAGGTACCAGCCTTGTGCTTGATCGTAAAAGTAAACTATTGTAAATATGACTGCCAAGAGGCATGGCGTGCTAAAATCTTATCTTGACAAGCAAAATGTTTCAAAGCGTCATGGTCGGTAAAAAAAACAAACTCCTGCTGAAAGAGATAATGACACTACATAAAACTCAATATCATAAGTATTGAAGTAGAGTTTAGCACCAGAGAGTTTTTCACTGAAATGCGCAACAGGACGACTAGATTAGCTTAGGACAACACCAATTCCAAATTTAGACGCATCATAGTGGAGTTCAAAAGGTTGTGCAAAGTCAGGTAGCATAAGAATTGGAGCGGTTGTCAGTTTTTGTTTGATCTCCTAAAAAGCTTCATCTGCCTCGGTTGTCCAGGAGAACTTATTGCCCCCGATACAATCAGTTATTGGTACCATGATGCTGTTGAAATGGGGAATGAAATGACAGTAGAAGGAAGCAAGGCCATGAAACTGTGAACTTCTATAAGTAATCTTGGTTGCGAGCATTTTTAGATGACCTCCACTTTAGAAGTGTCTACCGCAAGGCCATCCTTAGACACAACATAGCCCAAGAACCAAACAATATCTATCAGGAAAGCACATTTAATAGCAGCAGCATAAAATTTATCCCTGCGAAGGACCATTAAAACTTCCCGTAAGTGTTTTAGATGCATCACATGGTTAGCCCTGTAAACAAGGATATCATCAAAGTAAACCACAATAAATTTACCAATGAAAGGGCATAGTGCCTGATTCATAACGCGCACAAATGTGCTCGGTGCACTAGACAATCCGAATGGCATCACCAGCCACTCATACAATCCTTCACGGATTTTGATAGTTGTTTTCCATTCAACAACATGTCTAATCCAAATCTAATGGTAACCACTCTTCAAATCCAGTTTGCTAAATACCTTCACACCACCCAATTGATCTCGCGAGTCATCCAAATAAGGAATGGGAAAGCAATAATGCACTGTGATCTTGTTAATCACACGACTGTCCACACACATACTCTAGTTCCCATCTTTTTTGAATTTAGGAGGGCAGGCACTATACAAGGGCCAAGGCTCTCTCAGATGTAACCTTTTTCTAACAATTCCTCCACTTGGCACTGTAACTCCCTATGTTCTTTAGGGCTCATTCTGTGGAACGGTCTATTAGGCAAGGTGCACCAGGAACTAAATCAATCTAATGTTGAATATCACACAAAGGAGGCAATGTATTTGGAAGCTTATCCGGGAAGACATCTGCAAACTCAGCTAACAATAGATGGAAACCGATGGGACAGGTTTGCTGATCAATACATAGACAACCCCAAATTCCTCCATGGCATGTTCAAAGTGAACCCCAGTCAAAAGAGTGGAACTATTCCCAATTAGTGAAGCACCTTTGTCTTTACTAGGCAGTAACACAATCTTTTGCCATGAAACATAAATAAATATGGGTTGGCATGACCATTGTGAATAGCCTCACGATCAAATTGCCATGGACACCCTAATAGAAGGTGGCAAGCATCCATCGGTACCACATCACACATTAGTTCATTAGTATAAGTTGGTCCAATTGAAAATGAAACCAAGAAATATCTTAAAACAGAGACATTCATGCCCTTATTCGGCCATGCCAACTCATATGGCTTAGGATGTTTTCCACTTTTAGACTCAATTTTTTCACTGCTACTTCAGATATCACATTCTCACAACTGCCAGAGTCTATGATAAAATGACAAACCTTTCTCCCAATTGTTCATATGGATTAAAAAAGAGGTGTGCAGTGCCAATCATCATCCATGGAACGGGGACTTAAAAAGGTCCGTCACAGCATCAATAGAGGGCCAATTTCACCCTCCAAATGTTCCTCCTCAATAGTCATGTCATCCTCAGTATCAAAAATAGGCTCTACGAGGACATCCAAGTCATTAGCCAAAAGACCTCTAAGGGTAAGCTTTTGACAATCAGCGCTCGGACTAGCAGCATGTCTACCACTAGCATTAGTCCAATGAGCTAATTATTTTTCAACCTGTAAAGCCCTTTGGTGGGCTTCAAAAACCGTTAGACGGTCGAACATATTGAGAACATCTCGCAGTTAAACCAGTAACCTGCCAATATACCTAGAAACCAATTGGGTTTGCAATCTAATGACCTCAGTCTCAACAAGCAACTAATGAAATTTAGCGGTGTAGTCATCAACGGATTGTGGTCCCTAGCATAGCAATTGAAATTGTTGATATAATTCGCACTCATAATTGTATTGTAAAAATGTTTCTCTCAAGTGTTTCTTGAACTTAACCCAAGAAATAATTTTTGTCTTCCCTGTGTGATAGTCAAATTATAATTCCTAGCAAGTGCACAAGTATATAGTAGTACAGTGTACTTAACAAAGGTCGATCCCACAGAAAACTATCAAACTGATTCAATTATATTTAGTTAATAATACTAAGTTGTCCTAAATCTGAAAGATAATTTAGAGACTAAGTAATTAAAAGTATAATGTAAGATAAATAAAAATAATGGCTTAAGTAATGTAAAATAATATTCAGGTTTTAAAAGTCTAGGGATCTAACTTCACCACTCAACAATATTCATTGTTGTTGAGATGTTGGTATCAATTTAGCATCTTGAGCTTATTCTATCTACTATATTATTATTACCGTTAGGCGTTCGGGTTTAAATCAAATATTTTCTCTCATTCCAATTACTTATGGCATGTAGTGTAATTGAGATTGAAAACTTATAAAGATCAGAAAAATTTTAATGAACCAAGCAGAATAGTTTAGCATATGACGTCTACCTTAATCATCTACTCATTTATTCAAAAGAGCATAGTACATGGTTTAGCATATAATGTCTACCTTAACCACGTACTCAAAGATAATCAAACTATTTACATAATTGGTGATCAGATAATTAAATAAATCAGATGATTGCATTATACACAATAAATAAAATAAGATGATATTGAATTAATAATCTAACAATCTTTGTTAATAATGAATAGTAAGGAGGGCTATATCATTGCCCCCCAAAAAGAAATTTAATTCATAATAAAAAAGAAATAAAACTCTTTGAAATATGCATGATTGCAGAACTTGAAATCCTTCTCTTACTCCCTTGGAAAACTTCTCCCATCCCACTCTCGACTATATTTTGGATGTCTCTTTAAATAACCAAAGCAGGGTTTTAATAGAACTCCTCCATGAATTATAATGCTTCTAAAATATTATAATGTATAAAAATAGAAGTTCTCAAAATAACTAAGCTGTTGCGTATCCTGAATTCTGAAAATTGTAACACAATCTTGAGCCTAAAAATCGGCTTTCAATAATACTTTGCAATCTGCATGTCTCATACTCTTAAATTTATAACTAAGTTTGATTTCAAACTTTGTTTTTTATTGTGAATGCACTGAAGATTAAGGATAAATTTGAATTCCTGCTTTGAAGTTCTCTGAAGTGAACTTCAGAGTAAAAAATGCTACTTTAGAGTTCTCTGAAGTAAAATTTGGAGTTGTTAATTCTGCTTTAGAGTTCTCTAAAGTGAATTTTGGAGTAAAAAATGTTACTTCAAAGCTTTTTGTTCTACTTCTGAGCTTCTTGATTCTGCTTTGAAGTTTTTGATGTTCCAGAGCAGTTTTAATAGAATTATCATAACTTTCTCATGCAAACTCAAAATTGAATTATTTTTATTGGGTTGGATAGATAATTTTAAAATTTATAACTTTTATGTTAATCACTTTTCTTGATTCTGGTTGTATTTTAAGTCGTGGGCCCTCAAAATATAGCACTATTTTAATCATAACTTTCTTATACAAATTTGGAATTGCACCATTCTTTTTGCATTGGATAGATAATTTCAAGGGCCACTTTTTCTGAATCATCTATCTTTTATGAGTCGTGAGCCTTCAGAGTGACACCTTCTGTCAAATAAAGTAGCAAACGAATATGAAGCTCTACAGGCAGTTGTATTGTTTTAGTCATAACTTTCTCATATAAATTCAGAATCATGTAATTCTTGATGCACTTGAAAGCTAAGAACAAAGGCTAAAACTTTCATGTTGAACATATTTCCAAAGATACCTCCATCAGTCCCAAAAAACCTTTAAAGTAACATCTTTTGTAATTTTTAGTTTCATTTTACAAATCAATAAAACAAACTTAAAACAAACTCCGTTAAGTGAAATATCCACTGAAAAATATTAAAAAAAGATTTTAACATGTGAATTTAGATATAAAAATATGATATATTATGAGCTCATCACTGTGCATGCTCGAGTCACCTTTGTTTGTTGTCACAATGCTTAAGCATGACCCCACAATCTAGTTGTAATCAACGAAACAAGACAAGGGTCTAGGACCTCTTTGGACCTCTTTGAATTCAAGGATTTCATCAACAGTGTTAAGCCAATCTAGAAATTCATCAGCTTGTAGTCCACCATGGAATTCAGGAATGTCAACTTTGAATCCAGCCTCCTGACATCGATCATCCACCCTAGCAGGTACAACTAGGGTGACAAAGGGGTTCTCTTTAAGGTCAGGATCTGAATCATCATCCTAATTAACAAGATCAGGCTACCTTTGATGTTGATGAAGAGCAGCCATCTGCTATCGTAAGAGCACTACCTCTCTTACCTCTTGACATAGTTGTGTCATCTCCTCCCATCAAAGCACATCCTCCACTAGGGCATCATTCACACGTCTCCTTGGTGGCATATTGCAGGATCATTCTGAATCTGATACCAATCTGATGCAGCGTGCGTAGCAAACAGGGGAATTAAAGAAGCAATCACTCATTGATTCAAAGAATGACGAGAAATTGATAGTAAATCAAGAGAAAAAATATCTAAATGTTTATTTATCAAAAACCATCTCACCTCAAAGGTGTTGCAACCAATTTAATGAAACTCTAGTATCGAAAGATTAAGAAATTGTAAAAACAACCTTAAAATAATAAAAATTAAAAATTAACATAATTTTATCAGTAAAATTGAAAAGTGTCATTTTGACCCCCTAAAAGATTAGAATCTGGCAAAAATATTGTCAACACCGTGCAAAATGATGTTTTGCTTAGAAGGCCATTTTCACCCATCAGCAAGTCAATTCAACATTTTAATATAACAAAAAACTAGTTACAGATATGTTAATCTTTCTTCTCTATTTCAATTTCAGCTAATGAAACCTTTGAGAAGGTTACAAGTATCGGGCTTTTGGCAAATATGATTGTGTATTTAACTACAGAATATCGTATAAGCTTAACCACTGGAGCCAGCATTTTGTTCATTTGGTCAGTGGTGACGAGTTTCCTTCCAATTTTTGGGGCTTTCCTATCATATTCACACCCAGGTAGGTTGCGGGTTATAGCATTGGGATGTATCCTCAGCCCCATGGTTAGTGAATTCCTACCAATACTTGAAAATCCAAAACCAATGTTTTGAAACCGTTAATTCATGGCTAATTGTTTAGGCCCTTTTTTCTCATACATGAACTTTCATACACATGCAAAACCCACATGGCATCTTTAACGTTGAATGGTGTTGGAAGCAACAGGGCATTGCTCTGTTGTGGTTGACTGCACTCCTCTCGAGAGCAAAACCAGACTCATGCAAATACCCTTCTCCTGAATGCAAGCCTCCAACACTTTCTCAAATTGCATTTTCCCTCCTCCTCTTTTGCTCTTATGTTGGAGCTGGTCACATAAGGCCATGCTCCTTGGCCTTTAGTGCAGACGAACCAGACTGTCCGAACAACCCCAACAACGCCATGTTCCTGCAGAGCTTCTTTAACTGATATCTTGCCTCAATTGGCATTTCTACCATCATTGCTGCCATTGTGATTGTCTATATCTAAGACAATCAGGGATGGCAGGTGGGATTTGGTGGGCGGGTTATCCTCATGTTCATATCTTCCCTTCTCTTCTTCCTAGGGTCTACTCTCCATGTAAAGTTGAAGGCCAACAAGGGCACGTTCACAGGACTTTTCAGAGCCATCTCTGCCGCTAAAGTAAGAACAGAAGGCTCGCATTCCCCTCTCTAGATGTCAATTTATGGTGTCACCATACCAAGGGCTCTTGCCTTGTGGCTAGGGGTGCAATGTAGGCTTATGAAACTTGCCTTCCCCTCAACCTTAATCTTAACTATATTCGTAAAATTTCGATCATAACCCTAATCCTATTTGTAAAATTTCAACCTTAATCCTATTTTTGTAAATCGGGCTTGCATTGAGCTTTTGATTGGAATTTGGGTTTATGAAAATCTGGTGCCTCTCTCTCCATGGATAAATATTTTGATCCATTAGATTTCAAAATCAGAGTATCGTCCGCTTCACTTTCATTTCAATGAGTAAATTATATACATTTTACAAAAATATATATTATATTTTCATATTTTTTTATAAAATATATTACATAGATCTATAGATCATGACTATGACGGCTTTCTAGTTGAGAAAAAAATAAGCAATAACATCATTATTAGCATAACAAATTTCACACGTAAGAAAAATAAGAATAATAAATAGCCAAAAAGAAGTAATAATCACAATAGCAACAACCATTATCCAAATCAGTATCACCTGCTATATCTTCTAGTCAAGGTCAAATTCTTGAGTTCAATCCACAAAGGCAGAATGAATGTGGCTGACAACACACTAAGTTCACATTGCTTTTCAGTTCTGTGACCAAGTTGGGCACTCTTCTAAAACTTAATACCATCTCAAGCTTGCCTATGCTCTTGAACCAGCTGCCCATTGCCTCTAATGGATAATGATAATTGTTGGTTTATAGATTTAGGGTATATTAGGTATAATATATATATATATATGTTGAAATCGAGTTTGAATTAGGAAAAGTTGAGTTCCAGCACTGATGGATTTTAGGTTCGGCAAGCCAGGGTTGGTTGAACCCTGCCCAAGTTGCAACCCTACTCATGGCCCCCAGTGACAAACTAAGGTAACTAATTAACTATCCATGATGAAATTCATAAATGGGTTGTGTTTACATGTCATGTTTTTACTCTATTATGTTTAAACAATTGGAAAAAATGCATGTTTTGTTTCGTTCATATCATCACTATTGCTTAGGGCTTATTTCTATGGGTGAAATATATGTGCAGCATGTTTCATGAAATTAAAAGAAATGATGCCAACAGAAATAAAAATGATATTGATGTAGTTAGACTTTTTCATAAAAAGATAGATTAATGATGAAAAAGATAAATATAACTGAACTTTTCAATCTGATATACGAGTGACTTAATCTTTAATTGCTCTTCTATATTTCCACCTATCCAACGTGGCCCTTAATATGGGTTGAAATATCCTCAACATAGCCATGCCTGGTCATTGTCATTCGTATAGCTAATGGCAAGCACGTTTGATTTGTTTTTTAGGTTCTTGAATAAAGCCTGCATCACTAGAAATCCAGAAACGGATTTGAGAGGCGATGGAACAGCGTCAGACCCACTGAGGCCATGCACAGTTGAGCAAGTTGAAGATCTCAAATCACTCGTGAAACTGATGCCCGTCTGCTTCACAGGCATCATGATGGGAATGGTGATGAACCAGAATTCATTTCCAGTGTACAAGCGAGGACCATGGACCGCCATCTAGGACCCAATTTCCAAATTCCAGCAGGATCCCTTGGTGTATTTGCCATCATCACATCGACAGTGTGGTTGCCCATCTATGATAGGATCGTCGTCCCCATGGTGGCACGCATCACTGGCAATCCTCGCGGCATTGCCCACCGGGAACGCATAGGAATTGGGCTACTATTCACATGTGCTGCAACAGCAGTGGCTGCCATGGTGGAGGTCCTGGAGGATGCCCGTAGGAGTACTCCTATCCGGCAAGGGTTCTTGGAGAACGGGCAGGCCGTGGTGGCTATGTCTGGAATGTGGCTAGTACCCCAGCATTGCCCGACGGTTCGCCTAGGCCTTCAACATAATTGGGCAGATTGAATTCTACCACTCTGAGCTTCCAAAGACAATGTCGAGCATTGGAGTGGAACTTTTGTCGCTAGTGTTCGGTATTGGAAGCTTGGTTTTTAGTATGATTGTGGAGGTTGTGGACGAGGCAACCAAAAACAGTGCAAATGGGAGCTGGGTTTTTGACAAACCTACCAAGGCTCACTGTGATTATTATTATTGGATCCTCTCTATCTTGAGTCTGCTGAATTTCATTTGCTTTCTCTTCTGTGCCTGGAGTTATGGGCCTTGTAAGGAAGATCTAACTAAGGTCATTGACGCCGAGGAAGAAGACCAGGAATCTGAAGATATTTCCAGTCAAGGGGACTAGACATTCTGAAATGAGTTGATCGAATGTTTGCTTTGCTATATATATTGGTCGGGAAATATGCTAACAACAAGAAAAAGTCATAGGAGGGCAACTTTGGTCGGTTCAAGTCAGGTTGACGTAAACTCAACCCTAATCAAATTGAAAAACCTCTACTCAAACCAAACCATAACTCATTTTTAAAACCTTAACATTAGCCTAAATCAAACCCTAAGATCATTGACACCAAGGAGGAAAAAGACAAGAAATTTGAAGATATTTCTTAGTCAAGGGAACTAGCTACCCGAGCTGAAGTGTTTGGTTCAATTTTTGCTTTGATTTGAACTATGCAAGAGGTGAACTATGCTATAAAAAGGATTACCTGGTTTCTATGTTGAAATGTTCTTACTTAGGCGCATTCCTTGCATATGCATCTTGGTGAATGTGCAATTATTGTTAAATTAACACCAACTGGTTTACGTCCATGTGGGCATCCATGGTTTTAAGTCATGGCATAAAGGGCATGTAAAATCAGAGAAACCTCCACTCTCGATCGGCCTTTTTAGCTTGCCTGTCTTGCATGCCAAAGCATTGAGCTTTATCCATTTGCAACCCAGAATAAAGATCATCACTGACGAATGTGAATGGCCTTCCATTTCAACAACCCCCATTGCCAAAGTGCATGCATGCCACGTTTACGCGTGGATGGCGCACCACCAAATGAGAATATTTCTGGCTACAGAAGCTGAGCCCAACAGTCGCCTGCACATGAACCCCATCTCCTTGTCTTTGTACTGCAAATTTTAGTCAGAATAGCTGAGCTCGTTTCACTCTTTTTACCTTCCAGCCTTCCAGATGCCTTGTTGCCTATCTGTAAAGCACTCTGAAATGCCATGGTGCATGCCTGCAATCATATGACCCCAGATATAAAGGCTTCCGCGTGGCATTTTACTGTGTTGTAGACCGATTCATCTGACTACCCCACATGCATGCCAGTCCCTTATTAGTCATTTTAACCAAGTTTTGATCTGATTTATATGGAAAGTTGATTAGATAATTTGGGTATATGATAATAATGGGAAAATGTGGTGCTCTGAATCAAATCAAGGCTGCTGGACTGCCCAGTTGATCAATCTTGATCGATTCGGCCAGGAACATGTGAAAACCACATTTTGCCAGATTGTTCAATCAATCACAGATAACAGATTAGCATTCTTTATGCAGCTATCTATTTCCAAAGCCTCGATGGTAGGAATTTGCATTTAAAAGTTACTTGTTAGGATACATTGCTCATGTGGATGGGTGACACTCAAAAAGAATAAAATAAAATAAGAGTACTGGTCTTTGATGTTGAAGATATATCCCATCAATGTCCCTGAAACATCCATTAAAAGACAATTCCCCCAACCTCACACTGTCTTAAATATAGTAAGATCTTATCACAAGGTGTAAGCCATTAATGAAGTTCAATGCATGGACAAGTCATCTAGACATGTCAGAGCCTGCAAGGTGGAAGAACCTCTCCGCCAAGCATGCTCTAGACCTCTCAGTATTGTAGATCCCACCATGAATAATGATAGTATATACTTTAAAAATATTTTAATAAAACAGATATTTTATAAATATTTCAAAATGTTGATAAAAGTGCAATTACATGTAAAAGGTGGAGGTACATCTGCAAATACCCCCATAAATATACTATTGGCATTTTGAAAATACTTTCACCGTATTCCAGGATTCATGATATTCTCGACATTTGGAGGAGGATGGAAATGTCATTTTTGTACCATGTGTATTTTTGCTCCCATTGTAGTATATTAATATGAATTGAGCTGTTCATTTGTCGTGTGTGGCGTAGCAACCTGGCTGGAAGAGGTGGAATCGAGATTTGTTATGCTTTCCCAGGTGCCGACAGGCAATGCAACAACCAACGACGACCAGAACCAACCAAACAGCTCGTTTTTGAAAATGGAGTCGCTTTCTCCATTTTCAAAAACCATAATTCATTTCCAGCGGGAGTCTTTTGATGCTCTCCATGGAGGCTAGGCAGGATATTCACTGCAGCTCTATATTATTTGGACCAGCCCATGGCAGGGAGTACGAGGACCACGAGATGGAGCTGATCAGACAACACGGGAGAACTTGGAGACTCAAGCTAATTTCATGGGCCCACCGAATTTTGGATTCAATTCCTATATACCATTTGGTAAAATCAGCTTATAATGGAACATGTCAATGAGGGCCTATTAGAAAGATGGTGTATTAAGAAGTATAGTAGATGATGATAAGCATATTAAAAAAGTATAGCAGAGGATGACATCTATTGTAGGCTTGTTAATGAAAACGTAAGAAAAAATAATTAAAATTTTAAATAATTATAAAAAATAGAATTACATAGTAACTAAAATATTAGGTCAACCGTAAGAAGAGCATTGAAAGGCTAAATTGCTGTTACATTTAGGTTGTTCAATTGAATGAAATTCTATTTTATTCCATGAAAAGCTCATTTCCTTATGGTTGATTTAATGTAATCTTTTCTCAGCAACTCTATTTTTTTATTATTGTTTATATTTTTATTTATTATCTACTTATCTATTTTAACTTTATTTACTTTATGTTAATATCATTTCAGTATTGTTCATTTTATTTTATTTCAATTACATTTCATCCTACCGAAGAGGTCCTGGGACCTAGGTCAGTTTGAGAGTAGGAAAAGAGAAAAACAAATTTGAAATTTAAAAATATAATGCACATGAAATGGTAACACGAGTTTATTAGAATAATAAAATAAAATAAAATAAACAATGAATTGAACAGCAGGTTTCAAAAACCCTCCTATCCATTTTAATATTTTCTATGATGAGCTCATGACAATTCAGCTGTGCCCAGTTGCAAGGAAGAGAAAAATTGCAGACTGATCTCAGTCATAACTCATAAAGCCTGCTTGGTTTACAAAATTGGATACATTTATTAAATGCATAAATAAAGTGTAGTAAATGCCTCTTCATTGACTAAGCAATTAAGAATTCAAAAGAGCTCCGCTTTTAATATTTATTGTCGTTTAACAGTAACTTACGCATTAATGACTGTCCTCTTGACAGTCCAATTCAATTCGATAAACCAACCAGCTTTGCAATTAAATTGGTTTGGGTTGAGAGATCGGATCCAAACAAATTTCGAATATTGCTAAATTACTAGAATTACCCTAGAGTCTGTGTGCCCATCCATTCTCCACATGCACAATCTCATTTTATTGCATTTTAATGTACAAAATTTAAATATTTTTATATTATATTGAATGGAAAATACTTATGTTAAACAAATTTCAAATAAAAATTTATCGTAAACAAAATTCTCAACTGGACCCAATTTACACCCCTACCTATCCCATCATCTATGCAGCGTTTGGCCAAATCATTTGGAAGAGTTTCCTTTGAATAACTGTAAAAAATTTTGAGAACGAAAAATCCAAAAATCCAGAAAAAAAAAGGTTACAAAGAACTTTTTCAAAGCGTGTTTAGATAAGAATTTACAAAATCTTTTTTCAAAATTCTCTTTATTTCCATACAATAATTATAATAACTTCATTTTTTACTATTTATTATTTTTCACTGTTAACCATTTTCTTCTCGTTGAAAAAATTCCCTATTTGATATCTATTTATTACTTTACCAATACCAGTATACTTACACGGACATTATTACATTTCATCCTGGGGTTATCAAAACTTTATTAGAGTAACTTCATAATAATACAATATTTCAAATACTTTTAAAAATCATATTTTTATCATTATTTCTTAATTTTATTAAAAAAAATTATTTTCCATACATTGTATCTTTCTCATTCATTAACAATCGGACTGCCATTGTTAAGAATGAGAACTCTTTCAACTCAACTGCGAACGCATGCTTGAGGTCGAAAAACCGATCAGCCACGCAAGCACCATTATAATGGCCAAAAATCATACCCTGGTGATTTATTTACTCATGGTTTTGAATTGGACCATTTAACCGCCGCATATCTTATGCTCGGTCGACACTGGCTGACTGGCATGCATTTATGGGACACTCACTACAACGAAATTGATTTTAAGCAAGGAAATTTAGCAACTAAAAAAATTTAATTGTAAAAAATTTATCATAAGCAAGGACATCAATTTTGTTGCAAAGTATTAAGCTTTTTGCAACAAGTTAGTATTCCTTTACAAGAATTTGTTGCCACAAATTTTTAACAACTAAATAAAATTTTCTTGTAAATAATGGTTACTAAAAATAGGATGAACACACTTTATTTTATGAAATTTTTGTTGAAAAAAGTTCATTTCTTATACAACTAAAATTTATGTTGTATAAAATTTAAAAACATAGGTACACACCATACACATTCATCTCTTATATAAATTATACAAATTCTACATGTACCGTACAGGCAAGATAAAAATGCGTGGAAGCTCTCTGTAGAAAATAACCCTACTCTCTCCTTCCCTTCCATTTAAAATGTATCTACCAGTGAAAGTAACTATGGAAGTACAAGTGAGTATAAGAGGGCAATTTTCATGTAATAATTCAAAGAGCTAAACTTGGTTTTTGTCATCGAATTTAGAGTTATTAGCTTATAATCAATGCTACAGACTTGTTTATTTTTCTTCCAATCAGTGGCTTATGTGGAGTTACATCACGCATACAAAAACAAAAATTATGTGAAAGCACACACCCACAAAGCAATAAACAAAGAATGAAAGTAATATTCGTCTATCATGCAACGAATGAAAGCAATATTCGTCTATCATGCCAGACAAGAAAGAAGTCTATTTCTGAACTTGCACATGAGCTCTAAAACCACGACACCGACCATGCACCCAAAACAACGGGCACTGGAAATTGCTCTCTGCTCTTAGTTTCTGTTATTCTTATAATTGTATCTCATCTTATTTGATTTATTCCCCAATGACATAGGTGCTAATTGGCTTTGTAGCTTTGGCGATGGTGAAGAAGGACCTTTTGCATCGTAAGCAATCCTGGATTCACTTTTGGTCTACATGCAACGGCATGAATTAAAAAGAATGGAAGGCTGGAAACATTTATTTGTGTCACCATTTCTATTGCTATGATTTTAAACCTTGATTTCTTTTCTTTTTTCTTTTTCCTTTTCCACTGGATGGAAAACCTGATGCACAACTGTCGTAATCATCACCATCATCCCAGATGATTGGGATCTATTACATGAAGACTAACCTTTTCACTTTAGAAGGCAAGAGCACAACTGAATCTCTTTGTAGTAGGTCATTTGTCCACTATCATTCTTGCCGAGGATGTGTAATCCTGAAATTCTGACTTACTGTAGTGCATGAGTGTTGGTGGTGGTGGTGCACAAGATCAGGTTTCATTTTCTTTTGGATTCTGAATATCCAACTTTCCCTAACAGGCAAAGGAAATTGAGTTTATAGAAATGAATGCTATGTATCCATAAATGAATTTCCTCAGTTTCTTGTAATTTTACTTCTGATGATTTTAGGAATTGTGTTTGATCATTAAACCAGATGTACCTTATAGGTACATTAAAATTTTTCTCCCTCTGGTGTCTTTTTTCGATTTATTGACCTTCCTTTTTTCCTGGTATCTTCTTCTGGAATATGTTTGTGATGTGCATGTAATGAACATGGTGCCTTGTGACATGCACGGAACTTGGAATTGGAATAGCACCATACTGCCCCCTTGGTCAAGGTTTTTTTGCTGGGAAGGATGTTGTGGAAAGCTTACCTGCAAATAATTTTCTAGTATGATTAGGTCATTTTCCTCTTTTCCATAATGTATTCTTTCAATTATTCAGTTTGGCTTAGGTTCTTTTAATTGCAGAAAACAAACAGTTGACAGATAAGGAATGACCAGGTATTAATAATGAGTAGCCCCAAAACCAAAGTTTCACCACTATCACTTAAGACTATCGAGTTAGTTCACTATTTAATTGTAAGATTTTGTAGTTTTGATGAATGGAATGTCTAAAATCTAACCTTATACTTTCTGCTTTATAGTTTTGTCCATGGCAGATTGTCCTATAAGAACCTAAAACTAGATTCTGTATTGAGGCACCTCTTATTAAGCCTGCCTCTTCGAAAAGTTCTATGTTCTATGTCATAGGCATGAATATAGATAAATCACTCCTTTTATTTCTTCTAATTTTCATAAGCTCATGGTCGTATTCGTCTAATGATATATATTCACAAATGCAGATAAGATCTATGCTAAAATATCTCTGAGCAAACTAGGTCTAAAATACTGTTTTAAAGGAATTTTGTGCTTCGAAACTCTTAATCAACCCAAAGATTCTTCTTCATCAGATGATTATGAGTCTAAGGTTGAAAGTTCAGGGCCAACTTCTAGCACTGGCCTTTTTTACATCATCGAGCATTTCTCCCAACCAAATGCTAGTTCACACATGCTGTCGAGGATGCCAATGCTTTGCAAGCCATCAAAAAAGGCCATTGAATGTGCTCTTGAAATTGCCAACATCAACCCACAGAGAACAGTAAGCTCCAATAATAATAGTTAGCTGCCTCAGAAAATTCATATAAAAAATCTCAAATTGGCATTACGATCAACCTTGGCTATCTAGTCCACATCTCAAATGAAACCAACAAGCAATTCATGATTCTATCTTTAATACTGATGTATTTATGTTGTTATGCTTGATCTTTTCAGATATTCTTTAATGACGATGTTTATAACATTCAGGCTAGAAAGCGTGTTGGTCTCCACACTGTCCTTGTAGGTTCTTCTTCTTTACTTTGAGGTTCTTCTAGTCATTATTATATGCTTTAGATGGTCATTAGTTACTGATCTCTGCACTCATTTATTTGAATCAATCATCAGGTGGGCACTTCTTGCAGAGTAAATGGGGCAGATTTTCCTTGGAGAGCATCCATAACATCAAAGAAGCGGTACTAAAGCTGTAAGAGGAAGCTAAGAAATCGAATGGTGTGAGGTACTTGGGGGAGATGGTGATTGAGACTCTTGTGACTATACTGCTGAAGATGGTGGGTGGGTGGGGGCGGGGGGGTTACGGAATGTATTAGGAAGGAAGATGATTTTCTTATTAAGCAAAATATTTTTCTTCTCTTAATAAATATATCTATGTCATTATTTATAATAAAATTACTCTTCATATTTTCTTGTCTCTTTAATATTGTGCATCCCAATTATATTTTGATTAAAATAAAATAATTTATATATAATTATATTTATATAATTCAATTATTTTGGTGCATATTATGATTATTGGTGATTAAATTATTGTATTATGTTTTGATAATTATTGGCAGCCAAACTATTGTCTTGCATTTGATTATAAACAACTAAAAATTGTCTTGCATATAATGATTATATGCAACCAAAAATTACCTTGCATGTAATGATTAAAAGCAACAAAAAATTACCTTATATATAATGATTAAAAGTAACCAAAAATTATCTTGCATATAATGATTAAAAGTAACCAAAAAGGGTATCTTGCAAATAATAGATATAAACAAGAAAATATTAATTTGGTTGCCAATACACATATGCCAAGGAGCATTTACAATCAAATTGTAAGAAATTTATTTAAATGTAAATAATTTTTAGCAAAGAAATTTAATATTTTTGCCATTGGATACCAAAAATCAAATCTCTTGCGGTTACTCCTAGGTGAGAGATTCCTCTCTTGAATTCTCGCGCATGGAAAAACATAGTAAGCGAGAGTGAAAAATTGAGCGTGCCCAAAATTAACCATATCTCATCCACTGTCCATTTAATTTTTTGAATCATATTTTATTTCTATTGTGCTGTTGACACGTGATCAATTAACGGGTGGACGGATCGGATTTTTCCTAACATTTCAGTGTGCACTTTTAAACTACTCGGGTTTTGCTCGCGTGTTAGGATTTCACCACTGAAGTCTCCGCAGCATTCCAGCCGATCCAACGCGCGCGAGTCTCGGGCATGAGTGGTTGCAAATAATCACTCGCGTTAATTGTATATTTATGAAAATCACAGAATATTCATCAAATTTTTCGAAAATTTGACAATCAATAATTACGGGTAAAATGTGTTCGCGTGCCTGCAACTGCCCCCGAGTCGCATGTTTCCGTTATCTCGAGTAGCATGTTTCGTACTCCTCCAGAGTAACAAAGTTAAAAGGTCGCCGGCAAGTGTTGGAGAACGGTCCAATCGTTTCCCGAGTCATTGGCCTGGGGCGACGACAACGGATACTAATTTGAATCGAAGCCTACCTTGCTGAAGATTATATGCGCTTTCTTTTCCACTTTCGTTAACTGTAATAGTACACTTTTGTACCAGTTTACTACAAAAAGTAGAAGACATGGATGGAAATGTTAGCGAAGCTGGACGTAGGAAGCAACAGTTTCTCGTTGTTCTGGCGCCTAGTAAAAGTACCAAAGGGCCGAATAGAGTAATCAAGTGCCCACAGATTGCAATTCCTAAAAGCCAAAGCCTCTGTCTCGTGAATTGAAGGCAGACGCAGACATGCAACGGCTGTCTGGGAAATTCACACGTTGCCGTTTCTTTCGCACGAATGCATCCCTTTTCAGGCCTCAGAACCGTACAAACATTGTAGATTGGTCCAAGTACGAATAATAAATCATAAATTTACGTACGGTAATGGTAATTGTCAAGTAAATTTGAAAAATATATAAATAATAAATTTATGTGATATTCTTATACTTCATATGCTTTTCACAGTTTATTATTATTATTATTTATATTTTCATTAATTTAATATACTTTTGCTTTCAGTCACGCTGCTTCGTTTTATACCGGGGTGTCTTTTGAAAGGTGTATTTGAGGGAGAGTACTAGAAAGATATTAATGTTGATAAAATATGATAAAAAAAATTAATAAATAATAATAAAAAAATAATGAAAGAAAATAGTGGTGATATCAAATAGAAAAGGAGACATGTATTTTAAGTGTATTTTTTTTCAAACTCACCCTTATCATTTACACTTTAATCTCTTTTTGTTATGCCATTTTAACTTTTGGGTTATATTTGGATTTATAAATGGTTCATTTAGAAATCATTTTTATCTTTATTTTTATGATAAGAGATATCATCAATATCTTAACTTTTTGCATCATGAAAATCTTTTTATATTGTATTTTTCCTCTTTCTATTAAGAGTTTGTTTTAACTTGAACCAAAAGAAGGGTGACACACCCTTTGGGAAAAGAAAGATAAGAGTCTTTTTTTCTCTTTTTTTAATACAAATATGGTATTATTACTTAATTTTCTTTCAAACCCATGTATTTAATCTTTTATCGACTTTATAACCTGCTACATTAACTTCCGTTATTGCCTAGCTTTTTCTACCTTTTTGTTTTTTCTCGTCTTTGTCTTGTCTTTTAATCAAACCAAACACACGGTGAATCCAACCACAATGTAAATGCAATGCATTTTATATAGAATTGTCTCTTCAAAATAAGACATACATGTGTTTAGATAATCAAATCTACTCAGGATCTCATTTCAAAACTGCCCCTCTGGTAGTTGAAATGAATTTGAATTACCCTCAACTTGACACGTGGTTGCTATTTGCCCAAACCTGCCCCGTCTGCCCGTGGAGCTTGACCTTGAAAGATTCTCACCAAGCAGGCTGTTGGATGTTATTGAACAGTTAACAAGCCTCATTTGGACGGTCATTCCCATCTAGATTTACTGGAATTTATACCTCCAACGCGCGTTTCCTGCCAATGCACTAAAAAGAAATGCTTCCAAACTCCCATGTCTTACGCGCATCAGACGCGTGCAAGAGCACCAATGCCTCCCTCGGCTTTTAAAAAGGGTAAGAGTGTTGGGTGGATCCCAGCAGGCCGAGGACAGAGCCGTTTGAGAGGAGTGGGTCCACCTGCCTCCTTTCTGCTTTTCAAAAAATTTTCTGTAGATTTGAAATTAATGAGAGGGATGAAAAGTGAAGTGTGAGAGACAACAGAGCCATCGTTTGACTGCATCTCTTTCATATACAGTAGTCTCATTCTCAACAGACAAATAAGCACCATTGCAACAACTTATCCAGATTGGACCCACATCTTGGTGATCCGCACGGTTCATCTATTAGTGCTGATGTGGATGACACCCATGACAGAATTTTTAAAGATCGGATGTCTGTATTCATCAGAATAGTATTCTTCTGAGAGACGGTTGAGAGGAAAGGCATTGGAATATAGGTAACAAGATGTTGGGGTTTTTGGGTCCAGACCTTCTTATGAAGATGAACGGGGTGGATCGAATTACCGTGGGCCCTACTTCCAGGGATAACTTGTGAAACATGCCTTTTGGACTCGCTCGCTCATCCTTTCTATCCTTTCTGCAACCCCGAGACAATACGGCTCTCTTTACGTTTATATTTACTAGCTTCTCCGCCGAATCTTCAGAAGACTAGAAGAGCTTCTCAGCCTTTGTTTTCTCTTAAAAACCTAAAAGCTTCTCTAGGCTGCTGCTGGTGGTAGCTTCTTTGACTGTTGATTGGTTGAGGCTGTTAGCTTCTTTGCCTGTTGGTGGAGAACTGAGAAAGAAAGGAGAAATGAGTGCTTCAAAGTTCATAAAATGTGTGACCGTGGGTGATGGTGCAGTTGGGAAAACATGCATGCTCATCTGCTACACTAGCAACAAGTTCCCCACTGTATGTGCTCTGCCTTTCAAATCACCCCCTTCCATGACACAACTTTTTTTAATCCTCTTTTTTTCTTACCTGAATGTGTTTTTATTTTACTTGATTTTTTACTAGCATTTTGTGAATTCTATGTTTGGATTTTTCTGCTTAATCTACTTGATTCGTTCTTAAAAAGATAGTATTTCTTCAATTCTGTTGTTGGGTTTTTCTGCTCCGCCATTTGAATCATTCATGAAGTGATTTTTTTTTTTTTTCAGAGATTGGGTCTGTCGTTGGTTATTTTTTCTTGGGGTCTGGGTTTCCTAAGATCTTTGGCTAAGTTGGGAGTTTTTGTTTTATACTCTTGACTACAGATGCGTAGAAGAATCAGTAATTTTACGTTTCTAATCCACTTTCAATGTGTGGATAATCGGCAGGATTATATTCCAACTGTTTTTGACAACTTCAGCGCGAATGTGGCTGTGGATGGGAACATTGTTAACTTGGGTCTCTGGGATACTGCAGGTATTGGGTCTGTTTCTTTCTTCTCTAGGAGCCACGTTTCCTCATTTTGCTCATTTTTCTGTGTTCTGATATATGCCTAATGTTTGACTGACAGGACAAGAAGATTATAGCAGATTAAGGCCTCTGAGTTACAGAGGAGCAGACGTGTTTGTCTTAGCTTTCTCGTTACTCAGCAAAGCAAGCTATGAGAATGTTCTGAAAAAGGTACCTGCTTATATGTGATTAGTCTAGGTTTTGGAGTATCTTTGAATCAAAGGATTATTTCAAAAGAAGTAGACCCGGACATTTGAATATCTGCGGTGAACCAAGGGATCATTTCAAAAAATGTAAGCCCAGACATTTGAATATCTGTGGGTATCTCTCGACTTTCATCGGTTTAGTATTTTAAGAAGGCATGGACCTAGTAATTGTTTATGGGTTGTACTCTTCCTTATAGGTTGTACTCTTCCCTGCCTGGAGCTATGATTTCTGTGATCATGTGCTGGCTCATGTTTGAACAAGTGGGTTTTATCAGACGTTGAAATCAAAGCCCAAAAACTCAAGATATTTTCTGTCCTGCCTGTTATTCAATTGAATTGATGCCTACCGGGGATGCATAGTAAACTAAGAAGATTTAAATTATGCACTAATTGTGGGTGAATGTGATAAACATTAAATTACCAAATCTAATCTAAGCAGCTTGATCCAAAGCAAACCCCTATCTACCCACTTCAAAATGGTTGCCTGGAAGCTATAAGTGCATTTCTCATTAGCTGTTGCTCACCTTACTCTGCTCCATGATAAAAGAAGTATATGTTTCCCATGTTAATAATGAAGGGTTCATTACTTCCTGTGATTATTTCTGTTCATATTCTGCTTGATTTAGTAATTTTTAGTGACTGTTTCTTTTTATGTTTATTTGTGAAACAGTGGATGCCTGAACTTCGTAGATTTGCACCAAATGTTCCAATTGTTCTTGTTGGGACAAAGCTAGGTGTGTAAACGAGTCACAATTTTGTGTTTTGCGGCTTTGTTCAGTTCATTTTGCTACAATTCCAATAATTTTGACAATGCTTTCTCCTTTATTTTTCGTTGTGTTTAGATCTCCGTGAGGATAAGGGCTATCTGGCTGATCATCTTGGGGGTGCTGCAATAACATCTGCTCAAGTGGGTATTGACAATTTGCATATTGATGTGCCTAACTTCTAGAGCTTGTTTGAATTGAGCTTGACTGAGAGTTTGTATATTGTAGGGGGAGGAGCTTAGGAAGCAAATTGGTGCTGCAGCCTATATTGAATGCAGTTCTAAAACCCAACAGGTAGATATTCTGAATTCAATCGATTGGCTCCTAATTATTTTAGTTACCAGAGTTGGAAAATATGGATTGACTTGTTTACATTTATTTCTTCATTTCTGTCTCATTGTGCATGTGCAGAATGTCAAAGCTGTTTTTGATACTGCAATCAAGGTTGTGCTTCAACCGCCAAGAAGGAAGGAAATGATGAAGAAGAAGAGACACAGACGGTCCAGCTGCTCAGTAATGTAAGTGACGGGTTCATTTAACACTTATGGTTGAAATGGTGCATCTTGAGTTGTCAATGGTTTGCTTGACATTTCTTTGATTGGACTCTGTTTTTGGAATTGAATTTGAATATTTGGAAAGGAAAATTATAAAGCCACTTTTGAATGGAAGAATGTGATCACTTCTAATTTATTTGGATGGAATATATGCATAGCTACTTTCTAGATGTAATTACTGACTTACTTTTATAGGAATAGCTTTTTCTCCTTCTAAATAGCATTTTTCTCCTTTGGTTTAGAATAGGTTTAATAATTAAGTTGTGGAAATTGTTGTAAAATTTCACTTTAGTCACAATAAGCAAGTACTCATCAAGTCACAATTGTGGAAATTGTCATGAATAGCAACTTTGGTTCGCAACTGTGGAAATTGTCATCAATAGCAACTTTGGCTCGGTGGAAATTGTCGTGCATAGCAACTTTGGTTTGTTTTCATATATTTAAATACTAACCCATTTGATAAAAAGAAATTTCCCTTTTCTAAAGAACTCATCAAATTTCAATGCACTTATGATAAAGTGAGTTATTGCACCAGGTATTGCAATTGACTTCTGCAATGCAGTTTGAACCCATTTGAGTGAACCAAGATATATTTGGTAAGGGTTGCTATGACAAACATACAGGTTATCTATAGAGTCAACCACACACATCGTAGTTTTTACCTTCATATAGAAGGATTTTTTATGTAAATCCTTATGCCTTATTTAATTGCATATTATTACAATAAGATTTGTATCAAGAAGACCTAATACCTTTATTTAATCAATCAACACACTCTCATAATCCTCTAGTGTTATTGTTGGACTCTTGGATATACACCAATAAAGATAAAGAATTTCAAACCTCTCTTCCTCCCACCTCAACCCAAAAAGTTATAATAGGCTTTTGCAACAATGATCTTATCCAGCCCAACTCACATTTATAAGTTTAATAGACCTTATAGAATACAAGACATTAAAACTCAATAATATTTAGGAGTGTTGTGAGCTTTGATACTCACGTTCTTTGTCCTTTGTTAGTGGAGGATTCCTTTCGATTGCCAGCAGCTTTCTAAAAATTGAATGAAGAGGACATGATAATTTTTAAGTAGGAAGACTGTGAAATCTAGATGAACTAATTGCCCCTCCATTTACCGAATGACACCTGTAAAGTGTATGTGAATGGCCTATACTCCTAACTTGTTATCTAGCTATGTTGGGGGTCAATCTATCCCAAAACTGTTTATTTGATGACTGCCTTAGCCACCATATAAGGCCAACTGATTTCTTGTGCCTTATTACTCGGGTTCTGTGGCTTGAAATCTTAGTTGCAGTTATAGTTTGGTATGTAATTTAATCTCTTTAGTTTTTTTATTGACCATTTTAGGATGGGTCTTGTAGACGCTTCAACCATTGGAGCAGTTTTGGTGAATCTCTCTCATTTTTCTTCCCCCCACCCACCCATTGGGAAACACCAATCTTCCAGTTTCACATACTGATATTTTTCTCAATGATTATTTTTTATCACTAATGTCTAAACTGGTGTTATCCTAACCCACATTACCATTTTGTACTAAAGAACATAGAAGTTCTAAAATGGCATATGAAAATGGTGTCATCCTAAACACAGAAGCTGCTCACTCCACATAAATCTCATGCCAGAAAAAAAAATGGCTCAGAAAAATAACGACCATTGCTGAGAAAGCAGCTTCTGTGTCATTCTATGGATATAGCAAAAGCTTGAACTTCATGATATTGGTTACTCAATGAAACTTCATTTCTTGGTGTCAATTTCTGCTTATTCCGTAAATAAAACAATATTTCTTGCTCAGTTATGTCTGTGAAATTTTATATTAAATCTTAAACTTTTGTGGGCATACTCCTATATTATTAACCATATATGAAACTTCATTTCTTGGTGTCAATTTCTGCTTATTCCGTAAATAAAACAATATTTCTTGCTCAGTTATGTGTGTGAAATTTTATATTAAATCTTTAACTTTTGTGGGCATACTCCTATATTATTAACCATATGGTCTATTGACTGCAGGAACATTGTATGTGGAAGTGCCTGTGTTGCTTAGGTTGCTTTGATGTTTCCTGTGGATGCATTTGGGCATCTCCATGTGTGCTAATGTTTTGGCAAGTGTGGGAATTAGCTGATTGCCTTATTCGTCTGTGTCGTCGTCTCATGTAGCAAATGACAGCTAACCAGATTTTTTTTATTTCTTTTGTTTTTTGTTTTTGTGCCAGAGGGAATTTTTCATTCTCTCTTACTTGTCGAAAAACATTGTTTGTGACATTGCTGCAGGAATCCCTAGATATATATTTTGTCTGCTTCCCAGTTTTCTTTTTTTAATATATTTTAAAACCCGCATATGAAATAATTGTGCATCACAATCACCATGGGGGGAATGGCATCGTGGGACTACAAACACGTGAACAAGATTAACACCCATTAATATCTTACCAGTAGGATGCCTATATGCATGCGAAACATTTATGCAGTATTAGGCACTGAAACCCTTTCAATATTACCATTACAAGAAGTATTTGGGGCAGTGACGGCTTTAAGTTTCCATAATGGAAATAGAAAATGGGAAGAAATGATGATGGTTGTTAGAAAAGTTCCTTCTTCCCCTTTCTACATCACCCAAACAACTGCTGCCTCCCTTGAATGCCTCAGTGGCATCTGATGTTAAGCACTGCAAACTGGTTTGTCGGATCCCATCTATCTCACCTGGACCTATTTTGTGATGAAATTAAGACATACTAAAAACAACATGTGCAAGGATGTAAGGATGGCAAGCAAGGATGAGAAGCGACAAGGAATTGTCTGATAGATTCCGTGACAGAAGACATGACAAAGCATATCAGTCTCAATGGGCACTGCAGTGCGGCACCCATGCTTGAGGCCCAGCACTGATGGATAAAAACCACGGACAGATGAATAGGCATTTTTTTACACGTACGTACGCTGGCTGACATGTGGATAGCATCCATGCAAAGCTTCTGAATCTGATCGGCCTCTCTCTTTGATTAAGAATCCTTCGTCAAAACCTTGTTTTAGCAAGAGGCTCGGGTTGTTACAGAGCAAGTTTGAACTCAGACAACTGATATACAGTAATTCATCCCACTCCTAATTCCAAGATGAATGCAAGAACCCCATTTATAACTAGTAAAATTCAGCATCGAGGTGTGTAATGTATTTAGATGCGGGGTGTAAAAGTTGCTTGTAACAGACACTATGTAACTTTGCTCTTTAGGGTTGGCAGCCCTAACAGCTTTGCTCTTTACAACCATGGTTCACTCGCCTTGCACGAGAGCACCTTAAATGGATAAACACTTTTAACAATGAGTTTAGTTTATTAAAATATCCTTAAAACCCAAAAATTAAACTTCATATACGTGGGTAATACACACAACCTTTTTGATAGAATGCTCTCTCTGAACCTCGAAATGATCCTAGATTTAAAGTGATAATAGATATAATAGGAGATTGTTATAGGTTCAACATGCATAACTCTCCTTCTCTTTCTAGATTATGCACAAATGTAAAGTTTGCTTTTAGTTTTTTGTGGGGTATTACTATTAGGGCATAATTATAAAGAGCAAAATTATATGACGCTGGATGCAATTTCATCAAAACTCAAAGGTGTCTATGCAAATAATATTGTTTATTAGAGCAAAATCTATCACCTTTCCTTTTGTATCCTTTTTAATTTAGTCAGTCTGGTCACGCATTGCAACGGGATAAAACACTTTTTGAGGTTCAAACGCGCTTTTGGCCGCGCATTTATCCACATATTCTTTTGCTGTACTTTTTTCTCACTGTAAAAGTTTATTTTTTATGTTTAGGCGGAAACTATAGCATAGTGCTTTTTTTGAATACACAACAGTACTTTTACAACAAGTGCTTAGGCTCTTTTTGGCCTAGCTTTTGAATTTTAGGTTTTTTGGACAGTCCAATTATAAATTAAACTTTTATAAAAAAAAATGCAATAACAAAAAGTTATAAAGTGTTTGGCTTTCTAATTAAAAAAATACTTTTAACAATACTTTAGTATTTAACCCAAAAGATAAAAGTGCTTTTAGTATGTAAAATGATCAAAAAGGACAAAGGAAGTATATTTAAATTTAAATTATTTTACTAATAAAAATAATTTTTAAATATTATTAAAATAAATGAATTGCTATTGGAATATAAACAAAATTTTTTAATAAACTTAAAATTTTATAAGAGAGTAAGTAAACATTTATTTCTTTGAAATATTACTTTTATATGGATAAAATAATAATCTAAATTTACTAAAATTTACTAACATTATGTTAATCAAATTAATATTAATATGAACATAATATTAATATTACATAAATAGCTAATAATATAAATATTAAATTAAAAAAATATTAATTCTACACGGCATTATAATCATGATTTGCTATCAACACATTATTTAAAAATTTAAAATATTTTTTTGATAAAATTGTGGATAACATGACAAGTAAAACAAACAATTATGAATAAAGAAAGGATAGTCTATCTTGTAAAAAGGAGAGATAAATAGCAGTTTTTTGAAATTTTAAATATTTTTTAAGAGTATATTTATCTTTTTTCATCATGATTGGCTTCTGGGACGGTGAGAAGCTTGAAAATAACGCTTAGAATCGCATTTTTTTTTTGCGATGCCAAACACCACACGTTGTGAGTTCCAATGCACGATTGGATGGAAAAAAGCTCCACTGGCACGCTTCCAAACGCTTGACCAAACGGAGCCTAAATCTCGCAGCGTGGCCGAAATAAGCATTACTCATGTTTAATAAAATAATATCGTTGAGTACTTAGAGCAGGCTTCGTCCAACTCCGGCCTGGCCTAGCTACAGCCCAGGCTACCCAGTTTAAAACCACATCCTATCCTGTCGCGAGATAAGATTGCCATTTGAGCGGCTGAACCTTCCAATTAACGTTCACCAGTCCAATAAATATTCTGATATCACCAACCAAGTGACCAACTTTTATCCAGGTACATACTAGATAAAAGTTCGACACTAAACTAAGACCTTGCACGTAGCTACTGCGCATCATCCGTCCACCTCCGCCAGAGTGCCGACACTTTTAGCCGTCTCCTTCGTCATGCGCTTTTACAAAACTCCTTCCACAAACCCTAGCTTTCCCCTCCAATTAGCTCGCTTCTCATCCTGCCATGGCGGAAGCGGAAGCGGACGCAGAAGCTCCCCAAAACTCCCGAAGGAAGAGCTGGAGCATCCACACCCGCGCCGAAATCACTTCTCGCTACGAAATCCTTGACCGCATCGGCTCCGGGACCTACTCCGACGTGTATCGGGCCCGTCGCCTCTCGGACAACCTCGTCGTAGCGCTCAAGGAAATCCACGACTACCAGAGCGCCTTCCGAGAGATCGAAGCCCTGCAAACTCTCCAAAACGCACCCAATGTCGTCTCCCTCCTCGACTACTTTTGGCAGGAGGACGAGGATGAGGACGCCGTCCTCGTCCTGGAATTCCTGCCGTCCGACCTGGCTTCCGTCATCCGCCACGCGAAGCGGGAGAGCTCCGATGGGATCCCCGTTGGTCACATGAAGAGATGGATGGTCCAGATCCTCCAGGGGGTTGACTCCTGCCACCGGAGTCTCGTCGTGCATCGCGATCTCAAGCCTTCGAATCTGCTCATATCCGCCGACGGTGTTCTCAAGTTGGCTGACTTCGGTCAGGTAATTGCTGCTGATGGAGTGGAAGAATTGCGTTATTAGGTTATCCTAACTTCTGATTGTGTTGTCTTCTGAAGAAAGACTCCAGCGTTTCCTTGAGTTCTTCTGTAGCTAGGAAGAGAGAATCTATCTTTGGTATTAGCTCAATGTGTCACATTCAATCCTTAAGACTTCTGTTTTTGGGTGACTTTGTAACCATGTACCAATGTCATCACCCCAATTATGGAAGTTTTCTGGAGCTGTGCGTGCAGGCTATAAGCCTCCTTCCTGTAGCTCTCTGCTGTGAATTTGTCAAGTTCACAAGTTGGCAATGGGATTGCTGGAATCTTTTGCTTTCTGCACTTTATGTTCAAGAAAGCAATCTGATGGTTGCTGAGTTCTGGAGGAAATGGATCAATGAGAGCTATCAGTTCGATTATGATGAAGCTTGAGATAAATTTTGTGCTTAGCCTGCAACCAGTCTCTTGCAACTCATTTTTCATTCCCTTTTAACTGTTGGTTCACTTGACAGTTTTATCCCATTTGTTCAAGCTACATTGCTGTGGCTTTCCGGCTTTCCATCATTTTTGTCAAGCTAATCGCCATCCATGACCATGTTGCACGGTTTTGTATTTCTCGTGGTCGAAATCAAAGCCTTATCATGCATCAGGCTTTGGATGAAGATGATAGTTGGTGTGTTGAATTCCATGGACTGTTTTTTAGAGTTGATCCAACTCAACATTGTAGTGGTACTTAACTGCACTCATTCCTGTGCAACATGTTGATGTGTTGGAAGGTTCTGGGATCTAATCTCTGTTGGAAATTCGTAGCAACCACATTGATTTGTGGTTTATTTTCCCTAATCTTTAATGAATCTCATGATGTTTGCATTGTATGCTGATGAAGTTAACTCCCTTCTTATACACTATATTTGTCTTCTTTACACATCAACTGATTCACCTCCACATGTTTCTTCTTCGAATGGAAATTATTGAGAGTTCCAATGGTCTTTCTTGTGATAAAATTTGCTTAACTTCTTGAATATAGTATATCCATTGGCTTTCAGAACTATTTTTAAGCATTGTGTTTTGTTACTCTTCAATATTGGAAATGTGATATTTGCCAATGTTGTTTTTGCAGTCAAGGATGCTTATTCCAGAGCCAAGATATGTGCCTATGGATGTCAACCTGGATGAGCAAGATAATCGAATACTGGAAACCTTTAAACTACCAGAAGCAGAAAGTCCAGACAGCTCCGGAAACCAGACAATTTCACCCCAAGAGCCTAGACCTACAGATGAAGTAAGGGTACATGGTGTAGATGGCATCGAATCCAAGTATCTTGTGGATGAAACTGACAAAGAGGCAAAGATTCCCGTTGATGATGTTTCTTGCCTTGCCACTTGTGCTACAAGTGATGCGGAAGATGATCCTTTCCAGAGCTCTTATTCTTATGAAGCAGAGGAAGGGGGAGAAGATGGGGCCTTCACTTCTTGTGTTGGGACTCGATGGTTTAGGGCTCCAGAGCTACTATATGGTTCCACAAGCTATGGCCTAGAGATTGACCTCTGGTCATTGGGTTGTATTTTTGCTGAGCTTCTCAGCCTTGAGCCTCTTTTCCCTGGGACATCAGACATAGATCAGCTTAGTCAGATCATCAATGTATTAGGCGACTTAAATGAAGAAACTTGGCCTGGGTGTTCAAAACTTCCAGACTACGGCAAGATTTTCTTTAAGAAAGTTGAAAAACCACTTGGTATGGAAGCATCTGTGCCGAATCGCTCAAGCACTGAAATCGATCTTGTGAAGAGACTCATTTGTTATAACCCAGTGAATAGGGCCACTCCAATGGAACTACTTCAGCACAGATACTTCAGTGAGGAGCCTCTTCCTGTTCCTACTACTGAGCTCACTGTCCCGCCTAGAAGTGACAGCCAGGATGAGAGTTCCCAGGGAGATTGGTGCGACTACAGGGATTTCGAGTCAGATTCTGATCTTGACTTCGGTAACTTTGATGTCTCGACCACGGATAAGGGCTTCTCAATTCGGTTCTCTTGAAATAAACAAATAAAAAGGTACAATAGGAACTTAATTATAATTTTATTATATTCTTTTTGTGATCATATGATCCTACTTTGACATCTCATGGATGCAGGATCGAGATTGGAGAAAAATCCTTTGGTTTGTATTGTATAAAACATTTGAAACTGTAATTTATTTCTAGAAAAGGTCTTGTTCAGTTCCGTCAGATTTGAGCAGACAGGAAAGGCCATGCCTCTGTTGGCTTTGACAGGCATTGCTGAGATGGTGCTGATTGACACACCTTGCACAGCAGAGTTTGGCAATCATCCACCCATTTCTGAATGGCGGCACGAGCATAACAACATGCCTGATGATGGTATCTGGATTACAATTTATAACCGGTCATTTACAGCTGGTCAGTTTTGCCACTTTGCCGGAAAGGTCTCAATGGTTGGGCTAGCAAGTGAAGCTCCTTTCTTCTACTTCTCCCGGGCTTCAGACCAATGGCCTAGATTACCGCTAGCCTAGAAGCAGAAGGGAAGATTTCGTTTAACGAAACCACCAGCCACCGTGCGGACCAAAAGTAGATGGCTTGGCTTGGTGTTGGAATATCCGTGCTAAGAAACTCGAGTTAGACCGCTAACCAAGTGGTGGAATGAAACTATCAATGCCCTGCAGTCGGCTTACTGGCAACTTCAGTTGATTGTTTCTCTCCATTTTCCACATTTGAACCGTTTTGCTTCCAGCGCTGCTTCAAATGAGCATAGCAGTTATCAAACCCCCAGAGAGGACTAGTTGCAGAGCCCGTTTATTCCAATGCAATGATAGAAAAAATGGCAACAAACAAGTAGGAAAGATCAGGCATTTTCCTGCTAATTTCCCTATCTAAATTGGGGTAGAATAATGTTTATACAGCCGGCGAGGTAACAAGATATGTACAGAACACGGGACGAGTATGACCAAGTAGCTATTACTTTGTTCGTATGGGAGAAAACATAATTTTCCTGCCAATTGCCCCTTCTAATAGGGGTAGAATAATGTTTATACTGCCGGCGAGGTAATAAGGTATGTACAGAACACGGGACGAGTATGACCAGGTAGTTAATTACTTTGTTTGAATGGGAGTAAAACGTATATAAATGCCTCACCATTGCATATTAACTGCAAGTTTGTCATTGACCCAAAGGCAACTAAGACACCAGGTGGCTAAATTGCTTGTGAATGAACTATGCCAAATAAGCGTGTACCAGAGCCACACGACCAGCGATTTTTGAATCATCAAAAAATAAAAAAATAAAAAATCCAGACGCCTGGACTACCTGTATTTTTCTGTCATAGCATTTGCCTCTCTAAAGTGTACCTATCATAGCATTTTTTTCAAGCTCCTTAAATTAAATATAAAACAGATGTCAGTTTCCATTCATGGCTCAAAAGATACCGCACTCGTTTAAGTATACTTTCAACAATCAAAGTTGCATGGATATCCCTTGCTACAGTTTGGGCTTTGACAGCCTGAAAATGGACGGTCCTTGATTCAGCGAGGCTGGAAGAATATAGGCTGGAGCTATACTCTCATTTCCCTTTCTTACTGCATCCCCTAAAAATTCTGCACAAAGGATTGCAAGCCTTATTGACGATTGCTATTATCACCGGTCATTTTCCAGCCCGCATTTCAACCTGCCTGCCCGCGCCACCCCCTTCCCCCAGCCTTTGAACAGCAGCAACCTTAAGATGAGAATGATGGCCTCTACTTGGAATAATGTGACATGTTTTGGATGTCAATTTACCCTTGTTTTTCAGCTCCATTTATGAATTTAATTATGTCACTCCTATTATCATTGTGCAAACTAAAGAAACATTTCAACAATTCTCACTGCCTGCTGGTGTGTACCCGCATTAGAGCCATTCCCTTCAGGATCACCTGCTTTACATGAACAAGGCTCGACCTTGGAATTTTCCAGTCCAGCAGCAACGAGTTGCCATCTTGTAACAAGGGCTTTCAGATTTTGCCAAATAAACTGACTGGTTATATCTCCCCACGATAACCTCCAGATCCAAAATAATCCCTCCTTGAACCAGCAATCGCCATGCTCTTCTGATGTTCCAGCTTGGGACAGTCACGGATGCGGTGGCCAAGTCCACCACAATATGCACAACCCTTTACTCCACTAGCATTGGCAATGGCATCCACATCGTCCATGGGATCATTGAGCTCCCCTAGCACAGGTGGAATCCTCTGCTTTGCTTCTTGCAGGAGGTGCTTCAAATCTAGTAATGTTGTCTCACTTTGGTTCTTGTTAATAAAAGTTGTTGCTATGCCTGTCTTGCCACACCTTCCTGTTCGGCCAATCCTGTGCACATAATTTTCAATCTCAGCAGGCATGTCATAATTGATAACATGCTGTATATCAGGAAAATCAAGCCCTTTCGATGCAACATCAGTTGCAACCAAGACATCCTTCTTCCCGGCTTTGAAGGAGGCAATGGCATATTCTCTCTCTTCTTGATCCTTACCTCCATGAATGGCCACTGCCTCAACACCTTTTAGCAGCAGATATTCATGAATGTCGTCCACATCAGCTTTATTTTCACAAAATATCAGGACAGGAGGAGGCGTCTTCTGCAGGCACTCAAGAAGATAAACAATCTTTGCTTCTTGCTTCACATACTCAACTTCTTGGATAACATCAAGATTGGCTGCTCCTGCTCTTCCAACATTGACAGTCACAGGCTTCACTAAAGCACTTTTTGCAAAGTTCTGGATCTTTTTAGGCATGGTAGCAGAGAAAAGAAGGGTTTGCCTTTGGGCTTTGAAGTGGTCAAACACTTCTCGGATGTCATCTTCAAATCCCAAATCAACCAACCTATCAGCCTCATCCAAGGTCAAGTACCTGCAATAGAAGCCACTGTCAAGGCACGGCAACCTGGAAAAAAAATCTGAAAGTATGAAGTTCTGCTTCCTTCAAACAAATAAGGACATCTTGCAAGTGGACATGCTTCCAGGGTATCTCATTCAGGCAATGCACATAGATAGTGCAACTTGAAAAATAGTATGTCTGACTTCTACAATTAGTTAGTTGTAATAAACGGCTAGAAGTATCTCATTCAGGCAATGGATATAGATAGTACAACTTGAAAAATAGTATGGCTGACTTCTACAATTATTTAGTTGTAATAGACAGCTAGAATAAAGACAGAATGTCTCTGTAAAGAAAGACTAGACAAATACTACAAAGCTGACTTGCAAGGATTCTGGTTAAGAAACAGAATTAATTTCATAATTTTCATACCTGCAATTGTCAAGATTCATCTTTTTCTTTGCCAACAAATCCTTCAACCTCCCTGGTGTCGCAACCACAATATGCACTCCCTTCTTCACGACCTCCAGTTGCGACCGCATATCCACGCCACCAATGCACAGCAATGGCCTCAGTTCTGGGTAACCATGCTCCTTCAACGGCATCAGAAACTGCTCTACCACTTCATAGGTCTGCCTTGCCAGCTCCCTCGACGGGCAGATGACCAACCCAAATGGCCCCTCCCCAGGCATAATTGGCATCATGACCTCCTCCTGAAACGCCACCATAATCAGTGGAAGCACAAAAACAAGCGTCTTTCCCGACCCGGTGAATGCAATCCCAATCATATCCCGCCCCGACAGGATTACAGGCAATCCCTGAACCTGAATGGGCGTAGGCTGCACAATCCCCTTGTCTTTGAGCTTCTTGAGGATGGGCTCCGGCAAACGCATCTCCTTGAAATTCTTGATTGGGGGAGGGATGTCGTCGCCCTCGACGAGGATGTGCCACTGGCGACGGATGGCGTCGGCGTCTTTCTTGGACATGTGGCGGATGGCAGAAGGGGGTTTCCATCCGGTGGGGAGGGGCTCGGTGTAGGTGATGCCCTTGGCAAGCTCGCGGACGGACATGAGGGTCTTCCGGTCGGACAGGTGCTCGATCATCTCGATCTCCTGCTGGACAAGCTGCTCGGCGGGGGTGATCTCAGGGAGATCACGCTTGAGCTGTGAAGCCTTGATGAGGAGGCTGGGCTTGGATTCGGGAGGCTTTGGATCGGGGTCGGCGGAGGGGTTAGAGGTGGGGTCGACAAGGAGGGAAGAGGAGGATTTGAGGCCCTTGCGCTGGAGGAGCTTCTGAGCTTCCATGGCTCGCCGCTTCTTGACGGGGACGTATTCAACGTAGTCATCGTCTTCTTCGACTTCGACGCCGTTGTTGTTGGAGGGCTTAAGTGGGTTTAGGGTTTCCATGGCCTGGGTTGGAGCTCCGGCGTTTTTCGGGATTAGAAGCTTGGGAGGGAGATAGGGAGATTTTCAGTGTCTGGGAAAGCTCTGCGGAGAGAGAGAGAGAGAGAGAGAGAGAGAGAGAGAGAGA
>JAYJMB010061267.1:0-15879 GCA_036873735.1 Pouteria campechiana | reverse complement strand
GGAGATAGGGAGATTTTCAGTGTCTGGGAAAGCTCTGCGGAGAGAGAGAGAGAGAGAGAGAGAGAGAGAGAGAGAGACCGCAGGGGTTGGATTTCGAAAGAAGACGAAACAGCGGGCCGCCTCGTTTTGTAGCAGACTGCACATCAATCATGAAATGCATTGGAGGCAGAATTTCATTTCCGTAGCCGAATAATCTTAGCCGTTCATCTTGGGCATTATCAGGCCACATGGAATTATATTTTTAACATATATTCTCGTGAAAGTAAAATACAAACCACTGATTACTTTTAACCTTGAGACCAAAGATGACAAATATTTTCGGTTGTATAGGCGGAACCGACTATCAATAGAAATCAATCTTAGCCATCAACATTGTTGACTTTATTTTAGATACGTTACGCCTTATAATTTTAATAAAATGCATAAAAATTAAGTACAAAATATATTTTGATTAATCTATAAATAAAAGATCATAATAGAAAAGCTTTTGAAGATGTGCCATTTCTCACTTTACGCGTTTTAATAGCCACGCGAGCGACCGATCCTAACTCATCGTTAAAATACAAGCAACTTGACCGTTACAAGCGTCAAACCTTAATGATGGTGAAGCCTTTTGCAAAGAGAGAATTCTTTTGGATACAGTACGATTGCACCATGAGGACGCATATGTAATTTGTGGTGAAAGTGTAGACTAGAAATGGGGTGGTGCGAAAAACTACAAGTATTCTTTTTAGAAAAATCTTGCCAGCTGGGCGAAAACGTGCCGAAAAAGGTTAGTCGAGAGTATTTTGATGATAATCAAGTAGAATTGATTTTTTCATAATTAAGATTCAGGGAAATTTTTTGCCAAAGTAAACAAACTATCCATACAAAACATCAATGTGCCGTGGCGCACGGCTAGTAGCTAAGCAGGCTTCGACGCAGTCTACCAAGGTTTGTTCGTTGAATTCGTGAACATCATCAGGCTCGGCTCGAGGCGCCTGAAAGAGCAGCATAGTTGTAAATGCCTTCATCGAATCTGATCCAGGATGCATACATTCAGTTCGTCCGGGCCAATCGCCCAAGTTTTACATACCACGAATCCCCAAATTAAAATAAAATAAAATAAAGTGAATTCTCTCTCATATTGGTGAATAAGAGGCAAACGGTGCATCCTCCATTCTATCACTCAGCCACAGCTATTACTCGTACAATGAAGGGGCACCCCCACCTTGAGATGCAGGAGTGCAGCTTGTATGATGCTGCGACTTTAATTTACTACTACAACTACCGACTTAATTCAAACCCCGGTGTTTGTGAAGGATGCTCACTGCAACTGGATAAACAATTTCTTCAGCCTCACTGAACAAGATGGCCGGGTAAGCTGCTGAAAAATAAGGAAACTGAAACGTGAATATGGGTAAAATGGGTCAGTCATTTACACAAGTCGAATTCTTCACAGGCTGTCATGAATAGCTGCAACCTCACACTGTTGCTTCCAGAGACGCAAGTGAAAACGAAATTTTGGGTAGGACTCCATACATACAACCAACAATAGTGTTGTTATGAGCCAAGGAAACAACCATAGATGATAACCTCAGAACATACCATGATTATAATTAATAGCAACAGCACTATCACCTTCAGAGGAAAATTACTCTATTATGATCAGAAATACAACCAGAAGAATGAAAGTAATAAAAGAACACAAACGAACAAAGATTACCTTTATTGCTGGGGTAAAAGTGAAATCTCGATTTCTTGGAGAGACCTTCCTTTGGTTTCCACCACATTTTTTTTCACAAAGATTACAGCTATCAAGCAAAATGAAGAAAATATCGAGTACAAGAGCTGTCGCCCGAGCTGTTCCAACATGCGCAAGAACAGCAGGCCAACAAAGAAATTCACCACCTATAACAACAAGAAACAGAGAGAATTGGTGACTTGGTGATTGACTTTGTAGATAAAAATGAATGCATCTTGAAATCTTCATAGATGCAGTGTGGACTACAATGACTGGTTTTGGTGACCTAATGTCAAATTAAGTAACAGAAAACAGGAGAAAAAATAACGAAAGCCCTTGAAGGTTAATCAAGCCCAATTTTGCCTCTAAACATAGATCCAGACATCATCAGGCCATTGACACTTCTTTTCTATTATTTAATCAACCCTTTTCTAGAAAGGCTGCAACCTCTATATTTCAGGAAAACATCTCATCTAGGAAAAAATGTTTGTCAAAGGTCACTTTCAAGCACAAAAGCATCTTTGAAAGTGTGTCAAGAGTCAAGACTTAAGAGGAAGGTTAAGATTGCTTATCATATTAAGGCCCATAGTAATATGGCCAAAGCTTGAAGGTATAGCTTCTGTATAGGACATATTGAATACCTAAACAACAGACATCAGGAAACTTTGGATTTAATGCTAATTTATCATAGCGGAATCTTTGTGAAAATTTCTAGGCGTGTTGGATAAAAGATTCCTGCAATTTAAAAGAGTGTTACCCAAAAAAAAAAAAAGGTAAAATGCCCTTGATGATTGAGGGGAAAAAAAAATGCCCCATAGATCACATAAACATGCTTTGGAACACCTTCCATGTTGAGAATACCCAGGAGGAGATGTTAAAACACAAGTCAATCCAAATATCACAGGTTATCTACTATTATGACAGAAGCAAGCATTTTTTTCTGTCAATATGATTTTGAATGCTTCATATATAGAGGCTTTTTTGTCCAAAGTATGCAGTCCACTTCATTCGAAAAGTTTAGGTTCACTTAAGTCATCCAACAGCCATACCTCTTGTTCTCATCAGAGAAACATTTTTTTCATCACAGGTTCTGTTTGAAAATCTTGATTTAACCTACATTTGCTAAAAAAATTTAATTTGCCATCCCTACATGCATTGTCCACATACCTCTTAATTCATTTCATTAAATTCGCATGTGCGCACATGCAAACAAAAAGAAAAGAACAGGACACTCTCTCTCTCTCTCTCTCTCTCTCTCTCTCTCTCTCTCTCTCTTCTCTTTCTTCTATTTTTCAAAAGCCAATAAGGTAATATCAAATTGCAACAGCCAGTCATCTGACCAATCTCAACTCGGAAGTGAACATTGCAAAGGCTAATTTGCTAAAGATACATTAGGAAAAAAAAGGATATTAGCATACACTAATAATGGTGACAACTCAATTTATACTTTTGGCTCAGCTGTGATACCAAATACTAGCCCAAAATTTGACACATCATCATTAATGGTAGTCAAATTATGGGACGAAACATTTTCATTCTACAATGTGGCTGACCCTGTGAAGCCATTGTGCAGGTTAGATTTTGTAGAACCATCAACAATCAAGTATCAGAGTGAATTTATGTGATTCATTTCACATCTTCGGATATTAAGCAGGAGGAATTGTACATGACTTGGCCCTAGGAAATGATAAGTCCATAAGTCTGTGTAAGGGCCATGATTCATTGAACTGCCCTAACAAGGGTGAGCTGCGTTATTCTCCAACCATTAGTTTCTTTCCAGCCAAGTATGATCATTGTTGTGTGTTTAATCTCACCCATTTGACTACAAGCAACCAAATGGATCTGAGCAAGGCATATCAAGAGCCTTGTCCATTGATGATCAACCGTTTGGATCAAAAGACATGATCACAACATATACACACCCCAGGGCATGAGAATCCCCTATGCATCCTTCATCCAAGAATAGAGCAATCTTATCTAATATGATAGTAGTTTTCCTATCAGTTTCCATAATTCTGTTTAAAGCAAAAAGAGGGTTGAAGAATCTTACCCAATGCACGCACATACAGGTCGCCATAGCCATTGCTCGAATTCGGCTGGGAAAGATTTCTGGTAAGAGGAGGCTAGGGACAGGACCAGCTCCCAGGGCAAATGTGAAAACAAACCTACAAAATAGTTTCATGAAGATAATTACACTGATGGAACCATTCCAAACACTTTTTAACCACCAATCCCTGACAAGGATCTACAGCTGGGTTAAATTAATGTCCTTGAATAACAACTGCTTCTGGTTACTTCCCCATTTTATAAGGGATTTCTTGTTGATTGTACTAAATAATGATAATTTTCAATGACTTAAACTTAAAATGAACTTGAAAACATTTCACAACATAGAATTTTTTTTTTATGATTTTTGAGTTCTAAAATATAAAAGGAAATGCAATTTTAATACACAGGGAACAACATTCCCCAAAAAATGGTGCTGAGCTAAATATCAAAAAGAAGATGATGACTAACATTGAGTTTTCAAACATTAAAGTTGCCACCAAGAATCAAAATGAGCCATTGATTAAACACACCCATATTGACTCCAAAAATTAGTAAATGGCTAACAACCCGTTCCACCATTAGGTTTTCATGGTCAAGTCAATTCAGAATCTAAAAGAAATAGTTGGAATCCAGGAAGATGCTCCTAAAACTACTAAGCATTTGCTTTATTAGGCAGTCTGTAATGAAAGATGGAAAATGGAAAGAAACTTCATTGTTCCACAGAAAACAAGGATTGAACAAACTTTTCTGCATACGAGGAACTTTCAATCTCGATTGATAATTAGATGCAAAAATCTCTTATCCCATACTTGGCTCAAAACATTATCAAATCTCTCAGACAAGGTGTCTGTTACTCACGATAACATTCCACCAACTGAAAGATACAAAGCTCCAGATGCATGATCAGGAAGGCTTGCTGCCATGGCCTGGATTCCCATTGCAATGGCCTGCATGAAATGGGGATCAGATGTGGTGCAATTACTGCAGAATGGCATATCAGGGAAACAAATATAAGAGAAAATAATTCAGGTGAAACTTACCATGCCCAGGAAGCTCCCTGAAAGAAGTACCCTCCTTCCCAGCTTATCCATCAAAAGCATTGCGATAATGGATCCTGGAATGCAATGGTTAGAAATTGGAAAATCATTTTAAAGAAAGATTATGGAACAATTTCAGTAAGCATATGGAAAACTAAAATGTCTAAGTTAGCTGCAAACTGATTTCTAATTTTTGCTACCATTGCTCAAATGCTCGTAAGTTATGTAAGAAAGAAACCACCATACCCACTAAATTTGCAAATCCAACACTAATGTTTCCCACATCTGATGGTACTCCTGCGCTTTTAAAGACAGCCGTGGAGAAATAGAAGACAGCATTTATCCCTGATAATTGCTGTAAAGCGAATAACGTTGATCCAATAAAAACCACTGCAAAATGGAACAGTGAGCAGAAGTTTTTGGGGAACAGACTGAAGTTCAATAAAAATCATACCGGGACGCAGCATAGCTACCTCTGAAGTGGCGACCATGCAGTAGTTCAGAGAATCGTACACTTTCTATTTCTTCCCCTCTGTCTGACCGTGATAGTTCTCCAATTGCAGATTTGACATGTGACAATCCCAAGAGCCTCTCAAATTGAGCTTCAGCTTCAATCAATCTTCCTTGCTGTCAAAAGATTAACAACCATAAGCAGTTGACCACTTTTAAGCTTAGAAATACCAGCTCACATGGAATATGCCACTAATTTATTTTATCAAATACAGACGTGAAACTCCAATTGACCTTATCCTTGAAATTGCATTCATAATAAATAGCACATATAAAAAATGATACAAGCAATCATTGTAAAAGTTCACTAAAAAATAAAATGCAGTAGCAAAAAAGGATTAGACTAAACTTTGCAACAACAGAATAACACAACGCAGCACACCATTGGTTCATTAATGACTCAAAAACATCTGCACTACTGGTTTATTGGCAACATGAAATGAGACTAGTGCTCTTCAATACAAGGAGAAGCTAAGTTTGCCGCATCATGATTTATATTCCACTGCCTCTATCTTCCAAATGTTTCATGCTTGTTGGAGCTTCTAGTTGGAAATACTATTCTCCAAAACAATGGTAGCTCAGTCAAGCCAAGCTCAGGAAAACTTTTATTAGTAATTTCTAATTCAGGAATAATTCATTTTACAAGATCATCCTTCAAAGAAGCTTTCCACCACTTAAAATCATGAGTGGGAAAATGGGGAAAGGGGAAGCAGAGGGAGACTAAAAACTTATTTTTTTCTTTTTCAGATGGAAATCTGAGAGAAAGGACTGTCCTTCAAGAAAGCCTTTCCTTCTTTTCATAGACAAGAAACGATTAGTTGGAAAGCGAATAGAAAAGATCGTACTTCATGGAAGTTTTTTTTATTTTTTTAAATCTTTTTGAGTGCATAGAAATTATCGGTCGGAAATCAGAGAGAAAAAAGGTAAAGAAAATACCAAGGAAAAACAAATCCAAGCAAATCACCTTATAAAGCCAATGTGGACTCTCTGCGCAGAACTCCATGCCAAGAGCAAGTATTGCAGCAGGAATGGCAGATACCCAGAAACATACACGCCACCTGTCAGCATTTAGCGTTAAGAGATCTTGGGATTCACAATTAACAATTAGCCCCTAGCGATTTCAAAAAACTAACAGAAACAACAAAACATATGATTATTTAAATTGATTAAATGTACTGCACTCCATATGTTACTTACCATCCAACAACCTCCTTCGAAGGAATCCCAATGAAAAGAGATGCAAGAAGTCCTAGACACGTTGCAATCTGAATAAAGCTTCCATAAGTACCCCTCACAAAAGAAGGTGAAACCTGTTTGTCAAGAGAGCAGAAGTTGATGAAAAATTACATACTTCTCTAATATGAAGCAAACATGCAAGTGTGAGAATTGCATAAGACATAACATTCTTCAAAATCAGGAAAACATGTAATTCATTGTGTTATGTTGAAGCAAAGGTGGGTCCTCCTCCACATAATCTATTTCATTTTTCCTTACCCATCAAATAAAGACAAATCATAGAAAATGATTTCAAAGAGCATCCTCATAAGAAATAACATAGCCATCTTTTCATACCTCTGTAACATAAAGAGATGCAACGGGCGGCCCTAAACCAATTCCTGCTCCAACTAACAACCTCCCAAGAAGCATACCCTCCAAACTTTTTGTCATTGCACTGAAGATTCATGTTTTCTTCTTAGAAAGATTCATTTGCATAAAAAATAGAAGAATTTAAAAAAATTTACAAACAGAAGCATTGCCCAGAAATTCATACATTTAAAAGCAAACAACTTTCATCCCACAAAGCAGCAAGGCTGGAATGGGATGATCAGGCACGCAACTCAATTGGAAAGTTGGTTGAGGGTTCTTCCAACCTTCAACCCAAACCAATTCTACCCATGACAGTCATGGCCATCTTTGAGTGCTAATCATAATAATTTTCCCAGCCATTCTACTTCACAAAAGGACCTGCGCTCTCAGAGGAATCGAAGATTTCCATACATGGTCAACAGTAAAGGTGGTTGATTCTCACCAATGAAGGCTTATATGAAATCTAGAAGAAAATTCACATTTGCATTGAGATTATGATGCATAAATTCCAAAACCCCCTTCTTACCACAACATTTAGTGGTGGCACTTCACATATGTATTGATCCGTCTCTGCTTTGGGAGCAAAATCTCAAGGGTTTTGAAGGCAAACAAGCGATACCATCCCAATCAATTTCAACCTTTAGGATAGATTTTATTGTAAGAACCTCTCTCAACAAAAAAGATGCTAGCAAATGATTTAGAGGTTGGACAGTCATTGGTTTCAGAAATTACAACTCATGAAAAACAACAGAATTACTGGGAATTGCTAGAGAAGAACCAATAGAAGTACTGGGAATAACTCAGGTCAATGCTTATAAAAATCATTTAGATTACTAGAGGGGTGACCACAACAATCAAAACAACATATCACAATTTTCCCCCTTGAATGACTAAATAATGCAACTAAACCCAAACAAACAAGAAGTATCAAACTTTGAGGTCAAGACAATCAAGATCCATCCAAACTTATCATGGAAGAACAGAATTCATAAACACGCTAAAAAATAAAATAGGTAAAACCATCAAATCACCGATAAGGAAAAGCCTCCTATGTGAAAAGGCTTATTTAAGGGTAAAGAGAGTGCGATTTCTGAAGGGCATCCACCTGCAATAGATAAATGTACAAAAATAAAACATCAATATGAAGGCCAGGTGTAAAGTATTTTACCTTAGGGATGCCCCAATGATCATTGGTAAAGCACTCAACTGGAAAGCCCTACGGCGTCCAATCCCATCAGCAATCCACCCACTAAGAAGACATCCAATGAAGGCACCACCCAAACAAATACTAACAACAAGACCTATATTGAAACTAAAATAGATGAGTTTACAAAACAACAACCAGCATACCAATTATAATTAACCAGAAGAAATAAATGTAAACACAATTAAAACAAACAAGTACCTTCAGCCAAAGTATTCCCACCAAACCCAAGATCTAAAGCAATGCTTTCAAGTGGTTCATTAACAACTCTGCATCAAGGACTGAAAATATAATTCTGTTTCCAGCATTGTATAAATGCTGTGTAGGTAATATACTAAAATGCAGAGTACTACATACCCGAGGTGGTAACCAAATAAGAACGAAGACATCGTAGCAACACATACATGTGGTAACGAGTGTTTCCAAGAAGGTTGTGAACCTTCCTGCCCCAGACCAAACTCCAAGTTATCTGGAAACAAAATGAGTATCTAGTTAGGATAAGAAGTGGATTTCAAACATGAATATGCAATGGATGCACTTCAAATAAAGAAATCCATCAAACTGTTTTACAATGCATGTGCAATGACATGGACTCCCACGGTCATCATGGCATTAGATGTTTTCAGCTTGAATTAGTCATTTTTCCGATCTTAATGTGGAGCAGTAACATATTCACTCAGCGATTTCACAAGGATGAACAAAGGGCACAAGCACATTAGTTGAAAAGGCAGGTTCATATTTGAATTCTCTATACCAACACCTGAATCAGCAAGCTGATGTGAAAGATAGGTCAGTAGGAATGTATTTCCCTTACAGATCCAAAATTTCCAAAACCAAACAACAGTACCGTAGTGGAGATACACACATACATAAATCGTAAAACTCAAAAGAACAAGACCTAGTTAAAAAGAAAGGAAGGGGTTAACCAGAAATTACCTTCATTGCCGAGAGAATCCATGTTATCTCTTGATGACGACAACCTTTTATGCATCGAAGCAGATTCGCGCAGAGTCAGATTTCCCCACATGCCCGAGCTAGATCAGCCTTTTCAACTAAGAACAATAACAACTGGAGTCAGATTTCTGTTAGAACAGTTGCACAAGATTAGTCCCAAACCAGATGACTTCCACCACCTGCACTACAATGTATACCCAACTTATTCATCTCCCCCAGGTACCATAATAACAGATATGCAGCTTGAACAAAATTCGATCTGTGTATCAAACCAAGAATTCCGCCACAGACACTGAACTGCAACTGTAGTCGTTGTCCTTTCTCCAAGATTTTGCAGCTAAAAATCGGAATTTTACCGTATCAAGAAGCAGAATTTCGTCCAGAAAACGATATTCGCAGAAATGCATAAAGAGGGATTTTTCACGGTGATCAAAACTCGATCCATTGTCTTCCGAGTAAAAAGAAATCTAGAAAGGAAAAAACAGAACTACGAAATTTTTCCTTTCGCGGATAACGACGCAGGAACAAGATCATCTCCGGTTCATGACAGATTAAAATCGATTGGAGTTGCGATCATGCGGTGCGGGTCAAACAGCAAAAGGAGAGAAAGAGAGAGTACTTACGAATTCTTGCCTGCCTGCCTTTATATATTTCGTTTTCTTCGAGGAAATGTTGTGGAGGCGATCTGCAGCTGCAGACAGATCTCACCTGCTAAAAGTGCGCGATGGATGGGTGGCTGATTCAGAAATGATCTCTCCACAGGGAAAGGCACCGGCTAGCCTCCTTTGGGTGCTTTTCTCACCCTTTCTTTCTTCCAATTAAAGGCTTCAAGCTGCGTAAATAAGGGGAAAGAAAAGGAGGGTGCCTGCTAACTTGCGCTGGGGGCTGCTGGATCCATTTGAGACATGGCACCCACTGAAGAAGACAACGAAGAGAGCCGAGTGCAGGGCCGAGGACACCTGGCTATTCCGACATGGTAAATGTAATTTTAACTGCAGGAAAAGGAAAGTTAAAAAAATTAAATGAGGTCTCTTTACGAATAAAAAAAAAAGGAGAGTTGATAGAAGATAATTAAATTTTGAAAGAAAAAGGAATAAAGTAGCAGGATAAAAAATAATAATTATAAATAAAACAAATAAAGTCATAATGATAAATAAATAAATTTATTAAACAAGATTTGATTAATAGAAGTACCGCCACTTAAAAGATTTGACGAAAAAAAAAGTATTCCTCTCTTTTTCCCATTAACGCAGCGAATGGAAGTCATTTTTTAGTCTATTTAGATGAAACATGATTAAATAATTTTTCAACATCCATAATTGAATAAAAATATTAAAATAAAAAACTTATTTCTCAATCTAATATATATTTATTATGGAAATTCTATTTTCTATCAGTAGTTACATTTTATAAAAAAAATTATTACGCCTTTATTCATTTTATATAAGATCTCGTCTCACATTCTATTAACACCATTTCCTTCTCATTTAGCAAGAAATATTCATTTTCTCACGTACGAATTCCCTTCTAAAAAATCCAATGAAATTAAAAACTTAAAGCAGAGGTCAGATTAATGTTGGTTAATGACGATGAGATGAATAAGTTTTGATTTTCCCAACAGACAATTCGATTCGGTGGGTCCATGACAAGGGGCTGCATAGAGACGCAAATTAGAAGCTGGAATGGTCTGCGGACTCTGCACTTCTGTCCTCGTGTGAAAAAGCTTTGGTCTGCACGCGACGCACCCATACCAGGCATTAGCGGGCGGATATTAATCGGATTAATCTCCAAAACCTACCCCAAATTTCCATAGATAAGGTAATGTCTGAACGGATGGTATCTAATTAAAACAATTTAAGCATTCTTTCCATCGTATAAATTCCTTTAACCACAGATTTAATGATATAAAAACTTAATATTATATATTTACTGGAATATTCCAAGCACATGTTTATATTATTTAAAATTAGGATGAATTTGTGTGCTATTACGAACTGAATTGATCGGAGTATCACTTTCAAGCCTGGGTTGCCTGTGGAGTGTGGATTGTCGTGCGCGTTTCAGGCGCCGCCGCGGACGTGCAATCCGTTTTTACACGTGTCTTTGATTTCAGGTAAACGGACGGTGTTAAAAAAATTCAGAAGCGTAGATTAGAAAATAATAATATATAATATGAATTTTAAAATGAATAAAAAAAAACAAATAAATATTAAAAATGAATGATAATGCAAAATTTATATAATTAGTATAACTTATTAGACAATACAAAACTAGAATTGGTATATAAAAATAAATTTTATTTATCTTATATATATATATGTGTAACATAGATACTCCTATGGTCAAGTCAAGTTCACCGTGTCTTATATTTTAGTGTGGTAATTAAATTAGAAAATACTTAATGGGTAAAAAAGTAAGTAAATGTTTGTTAAAATAGAGGAAAAAGATGGATACTATGTTAATTTATTATTTACACTTAAATTTTATTTATATGCCAATTTCAACATCATTGCTAAACGCACTTACGAATTACATTTTTCTCGTAACGATTTATGGTTCTGAATTTTTTAGTATTACATGTCAATTTTCATCCCGAATATTTTTGTATGAGGTAGTTCTTTTTTTTAGAATTACTGATGAGAATTTGTAGTTTAATTTGGAAATATTAATATATGCTATTTTATTTATTACGTAACAGAAAATACAACTCGAACGGTTTGGGAGCATCCGACGCGGACATCACTGCACTGACGCATGCGTTGGCAATAATTGATGGATGGCAGGAAAGGAAGTCGCGGGAAGCTCCAATTATTTGACTCCCGAAATTGCCCCTAACACGACGAAGATACGCCGAAATGCTATCTACCCTTCCCGGGTGAGGTGGTGCTTGGAAATTGGAGGTGGCTCTTCCCGGCTCACGGCCCGAGACTTTCGATGCAGTAGACACCTCCACCATTTGGTGGGCCCAGAACAGTATTGCGGTACTGTGACCAGCTAGCGTAGCGGCTACGATGGCATCGGTTGGTTAGGTAAGCGGCCAATGGTTCTGGAAGTGACTCATTTCAACGGCTAGGATTTCATGGATCCGGAAAACCAGGTCACTAGTAATCTCTGCGTTAAGTGGATCATGCTCGCTGCGAGTTTTTCACTGCGATAACTTTGGCTTTGGACGAAAACAACCCCATCCAAAAACTCCAAACTTTTGGTGCATGCTGCATGCTAGGGATGGGTTATTTGCACAGGGGCCTTGAATTTGGACGAAATTACGTCCGTTACCCCGTATCTTTGATTTCTGTATGCATGTCCTGAGTTTTGCAGACATACTCCGGGATTTCTCCCATTTTGCACTGAGATGAGCACGTTAGCATCTAGAGGAAATGACCATTAAACCACCTAACGGTGTTAAATTCTATATAAATTCATGAAAATACCCCAAAAATACATAATTTCTAATAAAATTTATTTAAAATTTAAATAAAAAATAAAAAATAAAAAAATTATAATAAATTTAAAAATAAATTTTATTTGTATAAAAATAAACATAAACAAAAATAATCCACTAAAAACCTCAAATCCAAAAAAGATTAATTTTTAATTCTTATAAAAGCAAAATATTGTTTTTTATTTTATTATAATTATATTCAATTTATATTAATTAATAGTTCATAATGAAATATAAATTGAGTATAATTATAATAAAATAGAAATGTAACTTATATTTTTAAAATGATTAAAAATATTTATTTGGAGTTAGGATTATGAGTGGATTATTTTTGTTTAATGATAAAAATAATATCAAATATAGATAAATATTTAAAAATAAATAGATTGATATAATTATTATAAAATAAAAATAATTTATATTTTTACTAAAATTAAAAAATTAAATTTTGGGTTATAAGTGGTTATTTATATCTTTTTTATTTTTCTAAAAATTGAAAAAATAATTTTTTATTTTATGGTAGATATTTTTTATGTATCTTTTATTTTTAATTATTTATGCATGTTTTTCATAAATTTATATAAGATTTAGCACCATTCGGTCATTCCTAATGATTTTAATATTAGGATATCTAAGCGAGCCGGACATAAGAAATCTCAAGGATAACCATGCGAGGTGGAGAGAAACTCGAGAGCACCCTTATAAAAAGTAAAGGTCAAGACAAGCACAATTTCATCAAACTTTGAGGCACTTGCGCAAATAACCTTGGCGAGAGTGCAATTGGGTTATAGATTGGTTCAATTAGATTCAACCATAACCTAATTTTATTCATAAAAAAATCACGACTTTTGTAATTACATCCATTTAATGCAACGACAATAAAAGAAACAATAATTAGAAATTTAAGTAAAAATCAAGAAAGCTTGTACAAAATAATTATTCTAATAACCAGTAGAGTTCCTGTTCAAACGAATCTGGAGCAATTAAATGGAGCATGAAATTCGGATGGAATTTCAATATTTTAGCAATTCAGTGAGGTTGAACCTAACTCTCTCAAAAGGAAATGGACCAGACAAATCGAGCGCGGTGCTGATTTCGTCCCAGAATATCATCCTCATCAACCCCGTCATCTGTTGCAACGTGCCAAACCGCTCACATGGTGGAATCTGGGACGCGCTCAGCCATAATTCAGATGGCGATGGGCACGCGAACAATTTTCGTATCCTTCAGGGGGCATTCACCCAGGCGGCAACACTTGGATGTGAACAAAAATAAATACAAAGTAGCGGAACTTTCTGGTCTGCTTGCCATGTGGCCGTTGTCGCTCTGACACGTCTCAGCCGCCACGACAAGAAAATTCGCGAATTGGTCCCACCACGTGTTCGTCCGTTGTAATTTAAGGCCATCGATCCGCGACGTTGACGACTAACCCGAAAAATGCGGTACACGTTTCAACAGCTCGAGAGTTCGGCCGGGTATCGGTCGGCGTGGGATGGACGGTTGGAAACTTTGAATTTAGTTTCTGACATCGAGGTGGAGTGCTAGACTCGTTGACACGGGGTTGACAAATCTCTTCCCAAGCGAATGAATCATTTTGGCTAAGATGCAACTCGGTTTATTCGGACCTAACCCTAACCCATGGTCTATAACTTTAATCCTAATCATAATTTAACTTTAATTTTAAAACTTTAATTCTAACTCAAATTTAGTAATGTCATCCAATTTTAAAACTTCAACCCTAACTCAAATTTAAAACTCGCATATAACCCAACCCTATTTAGCGTGGGTTTAGATAGTTTATTTGACTTGTGGGGCAGGTTGGTTAATAAAATTCGATCCAAATTGAAAATCTGGGTCATGATGGGCCAAGATAGTAAAGATCAAATTGATCTAACCTGACTTAACCTATGTTAATAATACATATATATAACCTCATACCTCTTCCACCATCCACACATAGCCCTAATCATATTGTGCATTTGCCCACATCTTTGTCCAACAAACCGAGAGGCTCCATCTCCATGTCCTTCACTGCATCTGCTCAAGCCTCACGCCTCCATCTCCTTGCATCTGCTTGGCAGTCGGATTCGTCTCCCTCACTACATCTGCTCAAGCCTCATGCCTCCATCTCCCTACATCGCACAGAACCATCTCCCTTAGAACTCCTTATCTTTTTCTCCCCTTTGAGTTTCTCTTTGAGCTCCAATGACTAGAGTCCAATCATCCTGCCTTCTGTCCCTTAGAACCTCCGAACAGGCTCAACCCCTGGTCCCTTCTTTCGCTCATATGTTGTCAACCAAACAGGTTTAGTTGCATCCACTCATCTGTTGTAGGGTCAGAGACTCATCTTTCTCCTTGCATCCTTATCCCTAGTCCCTTATTTTGCTATTGTCAACGACGCTCATCTTGTCGGCGGCTCACAGGCAACCAAAGCCATTAGGGCATCCACTTATCAGTTGTTGGCAACTCAACTCTCTCACAAGGATGAGGTATTGCACTCACTTTGCAAACATGAGGTTGTTAATATAGTGGTTTTAAAAGATGACAAATTTTCACGATACCTTTCATAAATTTGTTGACTTGACTCGAATTCAACCCGCATTGTGAAAAATATGGTTAGGGTTGGGACAAGGTTAAACTGACCTGGCATATATTTAGAGTTAAGTAAGAGTTTTTATATATAGGGTTAGGGTTGAGACTACTCTGACCCGGTATAAACCAACCCAATTTGCACCCTTATTAGGAATAAATACTGAGTATTCAATTTCATGCTCATATGGTTGATTTCCTTAATATGTAAGTTGTCTATTATGTTGTGCTCTAATTATGGGTGAACCTGGCCCACTGAATCCAATTTTATCCAATGCTCATACTCATATTTCCCCAACTTGAGCCCGATTTAGTAACTTTCCAAATCGGGTTATCCCCAACTCGAGCCCAATTTGCATTTAATAAAAAAATATATATACATATGACATTTTAACTGGCAAATCCTAAGTCCCTAACCTTGAGTACCTACTGCCCTCTTTCTTTTTCATTCTCCCTCTCCCTCACCCTTGTTGGTGGGTGCCTACCGTGTGGTCGTGCCTCGTCACTAGCGATTGCAAAGAGAGGCGTCTATGCTATGAACATTTTGCATCTACTGTTGATGTTGCCTATTGTCCACTACTACAAGGTTGTGAGGCTATCGAGAGTGAGCATCAACGATGTCTGAGAGTGATAGGTGAGGGTTTGCTCTGCTTCATTAAACCTCAATTTGTCCATAGTTGATGAGCTATAATAGAAGCTTCCACCCACCTGTTTGGACGTGCCGCGGAGAGCGCGCTCAAGAAGTCAGATTAGGCATAGTAAATAATGAGGAAGAAACGAAATG
>JAYJMB010061256.1:0-26398 GCA_036873735.1 Pouteria campechiana | reverse complement strand
TATATATAAGCATCACAAAGTCCAGATACAGGAAAATTTTAATGAGGCAATTCAAGAAAGTTTTAGAAAGAAGAACTGGAATTTTGGTAAATATGGTAAATATCAATCAAAAATTTTCTTTCTATAGTTCTCCTTCCCAATTTCTCTAGTAATATCAATGGGGATGCAGCAAAGCACAGTCCTAAACCCTCGAAGACTTCAAGTATATGTATTGACAGTAATTAATTGGATTTTCTTTTTTCCTTTACTAAATTATTGAATAATCTTCCAATTCACATTTTGTCACCTTTGTTTTCAATCTAGAGATCTTCATTAATCATTTGAGCTTTTTCTAATTTTATATGCTACTTCTGGATCACACAGCAGTCCATCCATGGTTCCCCACGGCTTTTTGATATTGCATTGATGTCCTGTCAAACTTTCCCTTATCCTTCCTAAAGCCTTCGACTTAACTAATGGTTAACTAGTGAATCATTGCTCTCTCATGCACCTGGCTTTAAATACATCATCTCTAGTCATTTTAAATACTTAAAAATAGTTATTTTTAAAATCATGACATAATTCATATGTTGAGGGCATTGCCTACTGTGATAGTAAGGCTTGCCACTAGTCTCTCTCCTCAAGGCATAGGTTCAATTTATGGAAACAGTCTCTCTAGGAAATGGGAGTAAGGCTGCATACATCTTGCCCTCCTTAGATCTTGCATTGGCAAAAGTTTCATGCAGGACATACACCCTTTTTATTGAGAAAAGATATGGAAAAACTACATTAGCAAATAAGCTCCAATCTTAAATTATCAGTCTTCCTTTAACTAGCATAAGCATTTAAGGCTATCCTTCAGCAGCCACTGTGTTCTTTGTACTTATGTGCAATAATCTGCAAAATTGGAAACTGAGAACAAAGAAGCCTTGCATGATGGGATGTATCTGATTACAAGATGACTCCAACTATTAACAGACATATATGCAAGCACAGTCACTACTAACGTTGGCCAATAAGAAAAAGAAAGGATAAGATCCAAATGCCATTGTACATGAACACACCATTTTTCTTCTTCTTAATAGTAGGCTATAGATGTCTTTTAGTCTTATTTGTTCAAATAGAAGATTCATTCCCACTGTTTAGTATCTTTCACAGACTAAGAACTAAACTAAATATCCGAGTTCTCAAGAATCCATTCAGCCAAAGATCAAATAGTCCAGGGAAGACCGACAATCAAAGGCCTTAAAGCTAAAGAATTGAATTAGATCTCACTTTTCTGATTTTGTTCAGTGGCTTCCATAACTTGATTGAAACAAGGCGGCTCATTCAAGGTGAAAGAAATCTACTAGATGGAACAAAGGAAAAAGGAAAATAAAATGAAAACAAACTGAAAACAAAGCTAATACCTGTGTTCAGTGAATTTTCTAGTAAGGAAAAATGTGTAAATTTCAAATTTTACAAAGCTATGGAGAAGATATACTACACCAGTGCACCTCCATTCTGCTTAATGAGAGCAAAATAGAAGACATCATCTCAACATATAAAGGGATACATAAAGCCTAGGAGGTTGAGGAGGTTTTTCTTTGACATTTCTTCTGAAAGGCAACCTGTACTTTGAACATGAAATCTTGGTGATGAAAATCAAGTTGTCTGTCTATGAGCTATGGCGATGGGATTACCTCGAGTCTGACTTTTAATCTGCTGCTGTTTGCTGATTCCAAAACAAGCATGCTCACACGTATGCCCCAGAAATGCAAGCATTCACTCTCCCAGACCCATTCCAAACACTTACAGCTGTCTAATTCCAAAACAAGTGTGTGTGAACATACACACTGCAAATGCAAGCTTACACATTCCACATACGCACCAGCACACGTACACATGGCACACCCCACACAAACAAACTTGGTCATGTCCCATCTCTAAGTTAATCACTTGCAAGGCAGCATATGTCTGAATAGACCAAGAATAACTTACAGAACGAAATTGAAAATATTCATGTGACCTAAAATATTTTCGTCACCGAAGTATACCTGCTAATGTCTTTGCAGCTGCTCCAGATACTACTACCAAAACTCTGCAAAGCTCCTTCACATCATCTGGTTGTACAATGTCTGCTAAAAGAGACCTTGAACAGAAACAAATGCATTTCAGTTGAGAAAAGAAAAACAGTGACATGTAGTTGACATGAGCAAGCATTCATTGATTCACTATAAGCTTAGAACACTGGAAGAGATTTTACCTGTATGTGATTTTTGAAGACCCGGTAGCTGCAGGATTCACAACACGAGCTGAAGGAATAGAAGACAAGGAAGAAGAGGATGTAGTGGGCTTCAAAAGGTTCCCCTGGAATAAGAAACGAATAGCCATCAATTTCAATTCCACATGCATTTTGACACTCATTGAAGCATAGGTATGTTCTGATTTGCACAGAATGGCAACAAAAAATTAATCAAACTTCGATGGGCATGTCATAAAATCTGTAGATAAGGAGCCAATGATTGCTGGAGTGGCAAAATGCCAAATCACAATTTTTGGTAGTGCAAGGGCCTGAAAGTGGAGGTGCTGTAATGTTTTGACTTTTAAGCACTAAACTATGTATGTTTACATCAACTGCAGTAACAACCTAGTACCATTACACGAATGCATCAATCAAGCAAGTTTAGAAACTTTTTCTTCAGTAAGGATCTGAAGAATCAGAAAATACCTGTGGGAATTGGGCAAGTCTATGAAAATGTGTATCCTTTGGTGTTGTACCAAAAAATATTTCCTGGTTTCTTCGTTTTTTGGCTGCTGGAGGAGATCCATAACCAGAAGATCCAATTGCCCCAGTAATGGCAGCATTAGCAGCCTGCTGGATGTAGCTCAGAGCGCTGCCATGGTCATTGTGGAAGAGAGCTCGCCTTTCATCACTACCCTCAAAGTTCTTGCAGTCTATGCATTTACAGTTTTCAGAGCAGAGAATATTTGCTTGGAAGCACTCACAGTACTTCTTGAGACAACCTGACTTCTTACAGTGACAACCCTTGTTGTGTTTTCCCACCAATGGGAGTTCTCCTGCCTCCTCCTGGATTCATTTCACATCAATCCATAAGCATGTCAACTGATACATAAGTAAACAATTGATTTAAAAGAAGATAATCAAGGACAAGAAATTTCGAACCAGTTTTCCAATGAAATTTTCAAATATTGGAATATGCTAATAATAAATCCATCCAGTTCTATACTAGGCCACTTGGGAAACATGTCGAAGAATTCCAACAAGAGCTTAATCATGGAAGAAATCAATAAGAAAATCAAGTAATTATAGACACACCATTCATAAAAGAAACATACAGTATCCTTAAATGTTATATGACCATGGATGAATCAAGTCTTGGATGTACAGTACATGACAAACTCCGGCCAAAGCCACTACATGCTGGAATGCGGATGCTAACCCCGTCAGAAGGTGCCTACTCTCAAATCACTCCACTCAGTGTAGACAAAGACAGTCAAAGAATACAAAATTGATCCCAGCCAACAAGGAGTCTCATAAATTCTGGCTTTTGGATGATTAACATGGTGGTACTTGTGTACTTTGTGAAAGTTCACGCTTAAGTTTCTCTCATATAAAGAAAAATGATCGAAAGTTTTCCAAAATTCTTCATCAAAGGCATTGTCTATCCTTTCTTGATCTTTTTATGATGCTTTTTGGAAAGTAAATTATTCGGGACCAACGTACACAAATTGCTGTCTGCCAACTGAATTATTCAGGCAGAGACCATTACACCTGAGAATTTATTCTCTACACTAGACCAAAATATTAACTAGAATTTATTCTCTACACTAGACCAAAATATTAACTGGGGATAAACCAATCAATGAAGCAGTACCCTTTGCTCTTTAATGAAAGCATCCAGAATTTAACCAAATAGATTATGTTGTGAGATATTTTGCGGGTCTAGGCCTCTAATGTAAGTCTAGGAACGCTGTAAAATTCGTAAGCTGGCAGATACCTCTCAGTTTTTATTGAGTATGATTTAAGAATAGATTTTGTGCAGCAACAGTAGACCAACAGCAACCCCCTTGGTTTTTATTAAGCAAGCTTTAAGAATAGACTTTCTGTAGTCAATAGACTGATGCAGCCAAACCAAATGAATCAACACACACACACACACACACATGCACTCATGCGCGCACGCGCACACGCACTAAAAAAAAAAGGGAACACCATCCTAGAAAGAAATGGCAATGTGAAAACTGCCCATGTTCAACAATATGACTCCAATGCCAATCACATACCCTCCGGTCCCGAGTTCCATGTGGACTGCTAGCAATCTTTGGCCGGAAAGCATTTGGATTGCGCTCCAATGTAAGTTCGATAGCCTCCTGCCTTGCAGAATCATTGTCGGGATTATTGTAACAGTTGGCACAATTGCACCCATCACAGTAAACTCCAGAAGCAAAACATTCACAGTACCTAACCATCCAAAAAGGCAATGAATCCATATTATTAACATCAACTGGATATTGCAGGAATGACAAAAAAGATCACAGTGGCATAATTTTTAAAAAAAATGAAAAAACCTTCCATGATTTTCGACTACATTCACAATTTCATGAATTCAATCACCAATGGAGAAAGGTAACGGATCAAAAAAGAGAGTCCATTTGGAATCTGCAGGAGACAAGATATGAAAGTAAAGGTTCTGTATGAGTTATCATTCATCACGAAATAACAGGAAGCATCAATCCATTTAATTAAGATCAAGCATTTCTGAAATTGACAGCTTTAATAAGATTTAGAATTTTAGAGAAGGCATCTTCAGAGTCACCATTAACTTTATTATTTTGTGCAATCCAAAGGAAAAGCCATCTCTGCTTCTTGGCCACTTGCATTTTTTGAGCAATTTTTCAAAATTTTCCAACTTCATATTTCATCTGAGTGGTGCCAACTCAATTTAGTTGGCTTTTAGATTCATTCTTAATTTTCCGCAGGCAAAGAAATATCACCTCTATGATAAGTGCTGCCTGCAACTAGGTCGAGTTTCTAGCATACAAGGAACATCTATACACTCAGTCGAGGGCCAATTCCTTCGCTTTTGCTAAAAGCTTTTATGTTTGCAGACCATCTAGGCTAGAAGCCTAAACAATATAAGCTAGCTCTCCTAAGGGAAGAATAGATGCTAGTAAGGTTGTCAATAGACTGAGCTGACTCTAGGAACCATTTCATACGATCTTGTGCTGGTTATCTGGCCTGAGGATCAGTCAGCAGATCCAAACTCAAGCTCATGTGTCAGTCAAGTCAGACAAGCTCAGGAACCAGATTCATACCTGTACTTTAATAATCCGTGATGGCTTCAGATTTAGTTAAGAGCCCCAAACCATGCACAAATTCCAGCTCATTTATTAGCCAATATAAATTATGCTGGGTTGTCTAAATCCCATAAAACAAGTCTGATCCACCCAGCCAGTTTAGGGTACAAAGGATTGTCAATGCATGCTCTGTGTCTGTGATGTGCATATGCAGTCATACTCAAGCGTGGCTCTATATATACTTCAAATATTGCGCTAGTTTATGGCAACCCAACTAACAAAAGCTAGCCTATTTTTTGACCAGGGGGGACCAGAAACATCTGCACAAACTTACTGAACAGCCCAATATTGCACAAAAGTGACTCATTCTGGGAAGGGCATGTTATCTCAATTCATTTTGTTTTGGCTCCCCCAACATGGGGAGCTTGGATCTAGATTTTGATTTCCAGGCTTCCCAACCCAATAACTCCAATAGTCATAGCTAGATGAACTTCAAAACCACTCAGTATGAGATCACTATGACAGTCCTAAACATCTAAGTTATTGAAGCAGTGTTGCAACAAAACACAACAACAGTCAATGCCTTCTTCCTTTCTGTTTTAAGAGAAAATGATTGAAGATACTGCACTTTATGTAACTTAATCAATGGCTACCTATTCTTCATGCAGAATCCAAAGCACAGTCACTCAATTAGCCAACTTGAAAGTTGACAACATTGCTCTTTGACATGTATAATCTTCACAGCTACTCAAAAAAGAGTCTATTGCCTAGAAATATGCATGTATCACGCAGAAGCTTGCAAAGCTTCTCAAACCGAGTGATCAAACTAATAGAATCTATGTATATACTTCTGCATCTATGCACATGTCAATGAATACATTCACAGAAGAGTTTGATGTGGTACGTGCAGCAAAAGTAAAGGTTAAAAAACATCCATGACTAACTAGCAAAACATGCGACAAGGTGGACCTCAACTCATTAAGTATAAATGAACATCCTAAACATGAAGGGAAATTATATGATGCACTCCAGTAAAAATTCAAGCCTTCCAAATGCCATAACAATTCATGTGCTTACAACTTCAAGCATTTTGAGTGTTTGCAGTTGCACTGTTTTTGCTTCTTTGGAGTGCCATCTTTTCCCTCGAAGCTAGGCTGTGGTTGTGGCCTTGGGAGCTCAGGCTTTCTGGAGAATAGAAATGGCAAAGTCAGGAACTGGAATAAAATTTGAAGATACGATTTTCAGCTTGCTTACTGAGGCAGGTTTGATTATAGCATAGATAGGCCAGTAAATATATTTACCAGAGATGAGACAGAAACTGGTATGAAAATAAAACATAAGCAAACCCTTCAAATTTCTCATGAATTCTACCGCAAAGAATGCATTTAAAATTTTCATGCAATGGTTCTCTTTAAACAAACCAAAAGAATAATGCTCGAACATGAAAAGCATATTTCCAAACCTACTTAAACAAAAAGATAAATAAACTCAGTCCAGTACTCAAAACCCAATTCAAGTCAATTGACTTGTTCAAAGCCCTTGTAGAGGCCTAGTTCTTCTTAGAACCAGGGACGCCAAAAAAACAAGCTGAAATCCTCCAAAGACTTGTCAAGTATTTAGAAAAAAAATATGAAAAAGCAAACAACAGAATCAACCCTTCAAAACTTGCTATAAAAACTTGGAAGGCTATTTAAGTTTACCAGAAAAAAACAATGCATCTGTATTCTTTTTACTGATATTGAATGTCACTGCAATGAATGAAATGAACTACGATGAAATTCTCCACCAAATTAGACAGATTAATCACAATATGCCATGAAGTTTTGCAAAATCGAACACACTGTAGTTTCAAATATACTATCAGAAAATGAAAACTGAACTGCACCACACCATCATAAATCTCCAATTTCAATTTTTACTGAACTGCACCACATCATCATCAATCTCCAATTTCAAATTTTACTGAGCTACAACACAACATCATAAATCTCTAATTTCAAATTTAAGTTAAAGATAGAAAGAAGGTTATTGTCTCACCAAGTCTTTTTAGACTACGTACCCCCCATATTCAATTCGAGGTATTAAAAACTTTAAATAGAACGAAACTGTACTATTCAAATTGTTAAAATGGGAAGGGCGCATGCAAATCAGGCAAGATGCAAGCATCAACTCCTCCAAGAAAGATACAAAATTTACATTCAATATGTGTTACCGCACCTCTACACAACAATTTCCATTCTTTCAATTAGAAGAGAAACGAAATCAAATGTAAAAGAGTTTGATCTCAGAAACAGCTCAAAAAAAAAAAAAAATTAAAATAAAAACCGTCTCTCAGCAACAGTCGAGACCCAGAAACAAATCCACTGAGAAAAGGACAGCCACCAAAACCCTCAATTTCCCAACTTGAAGACAAAAGGTTAATTTTTGAAACCCGATAACAACTTACACGACACCAGTAGGCAGTAGAGGTCGCAGAGTTGGCTGAGACGACACCGCCTCAGAAATGACAGAAGCTGGCGGCGCCCCGCCACAGAACGCCGTGAAATCCAGCTGGCGCGCTAGCTTCTTCGGCGCGAAATCAGGTGCTGACACTGGTTCCGTCGGCACTGATACTGGGACTGATGTCGGTGAGGCCGATTGTGGGCCTTTGTCCATTGCTTCACGAATTGAGCAATCAAGAAACAGGAAAAAAATAAATCAAAGAACTGAAGAAATCAAATTTCCGTCGGCAGGATATCGCTTCCGCCAGAAAAGAAACCCTCGGCACCGGAACGCTTCATCCGGTTTCGAAACTCTGAACAAGATTCCAAACCGTCGGATCGGAGATCCAAGGAGAGACAGAGGCTGGCAAAGGAGGATGAAATCGTCGTCCGGCTGCAAAATATCGCCGGAATCTGACGAATGTCAGCAGAAAAATCTTCTCCGTAAGTGCGGAATCCGGCGTCGATCCGTACTTCAAGAGAGAAAGAAGTTTCTTTTTTTTTTTTTTTTTTTTTTTTGCCCCTGCTGAGAAATTGAAAGGGAGAGCGAGGAGAGCAGCCTTCCTTCCTCCCTCTCTGGTATTTGAAATTGAATTGTAATATTCGACGGACGGATGGCGGCTCATGGCGAGATCCAACGGCTGTTATTACGTGTGGGAATCGGACGGGTGAAATTCATAGGAGATGGGATGGATGGTTGGTGGCCGTCAGATTCGACAAGGGTCGGAGGGCTTTGCCGAGTGGAAAGCCGCGGCGATTCGCGCGAGGGAATAATGCAGTCGGGAGTCTTCGCACGCGTGTGTTTTTTGCGAGTGTGTGACATCCACGCCGTAGGATCATTGGTCGCCCTGATGAAACCCTACCACTACAAAGATCAGGAGAAGCACATGAGTAAGAAATTTTAAAAGTATGTTTCAATAGTCAACAATTTTTGATAAACAAAAATGCAAATATAAATAATTTAAACACAATAAGAAATTATACTAATTATAAAATAATAATAATAAGAGGTATGGATAATGATAATAAAGATAAATGAGGTATAAAAATATCATATTAATTTATTATTTGTACTTATTTATACTTGAAATGCATGAAATCCACCAGCCCATTACTTGTCTTATGACCTTTATAAATTACTCATAAATTATATTTGGATAAGGCTTATTTGGAAGTAAATATGTATTTGAAATCTATGAAGATGACATATAAATAATAATGAGAAATAAGTATAACTATTAAAAATAATTAATGTTTAATATGAGAGAGAACGACATAGAAATGCACCTTAATCTCAATAAGCTTTTAATACTTTTAACATGAGTAAAATTAGAATAAAAAAAGATAACAGTAAAAATATAAAACACAAGGACAAAAGGAATAATTAAAAATATAAATAATGTGGGTAAATATTGCATCGACTTATTATTTACATTTGTAACATATTGACATGGTCATTTCCCGCCAAATCTACGAATTGTTAATTATTTTCTCATCCATGTACGGAAAGGTCAAAGACGCAATGCTTCGTGTTTTCACGTGCGAAGAGGTTGGGTAAGTTAATGTAACTCTGCGCGCTTGGTTTGTGCCCTTCGAATCGAAGTGGCGAAGGAATGTTTTTTTTAATATTCTTTTGTCTTTTACGAAGAGAGATAGAGGAACGTAGATCAGGTAGTTAGGGGAGCATCGTAAGCTTAGCATAAGTCTACCTTTACTAAACAGACTCATTGAGAAGAAGATAATCCAGACCGTTAAAAGTTATATATGGACTAATTTGACTAAATGAAATAGATGCTTTCCATTAGTATATTATTCTAACTACGAATTTCCGTTAAAATAGCAATTTAACTACTGTCGGGAGCATTTAAATGAATTTTCTCTGAAAACCAGGGCCAAGATTAAATACTATAAACTAGCCTTTTCACTCGAATGGATACACCAGAGAAAATAAAAAATCTTGGGATTCCTTAACTGAATATTTTCCGTTGATACAATTTAGAATAATTTTATAAATTAGCATATGGTGACCTAAATTTTATTTTTGTGAAATTAAGCCGCTAGGCCTAATCTCGTAGCTTGCCATGATCTCTCTAAGGGTGCAGGGTGGAACCCTCACAGTATGGATCATGGACAGAAAAGTAGTGCTAGTGGTGCCGAATGATTTTGCGACAGTTAATGAGCTGGCGGTGCGACGAGATTTGCCCGAACGAATTTTCAAGAATTTTGTGTATGGATGAATTTTTAAAATTTTACAAAAAGTTATTTAAGAAAAATTTATATGTACATGAGATTTTGAAGGAACTAGAATTTTTTATAAATATATATTATTTCTGTAAAGAAAAATAGCTTAGCATCTTTAAAAATTTCTCTTTTTTTTTAGTTTCTCTCCTTTTCTTCTTTTGATTGTACTCAATCTTTAATATAGTGAAATTCTTTTCGTTTGGCCGTGATTTTTCTCCATTCAAGGAGTTTTACACGTAAATCTATGTATTGCATTATGGTTTGGTGGCTATCAAATTCCCCTGATTTCTCAAATAAACGTTTATGTTTGAAGCTTTTTGTTCATTATTTCAGCAGCTCGGGGGCGTCGCCGGATGGCCATATACAACTTTCACGACGAAAATGCCCCCAACACCGAGCACCTCCGTGGCAGCGGCAGCCATTTAGGTCCTTCCCTGTTCTTCCCTTCTCTCCAACGTTGCTACAGCAGAAGGTTTGGGTTTTTCTCTGCGAAAGCGTTTGCTACAGTAGAAGGTTTCTAAACCAAAAGCTCGGGAATCAAATCACGCGTGAAAGCCTTCCTCTGTTGTCGCAGCAAGACCAGTTTTTCTTTTCTGGCGGCTATCTTCTTTCCTGCTCTGTTTCTGCCCCATCTCTAACGATTGAATTCTCCCGCAATCTCCAACCGCCGATCGGTTCTAGTCCTTCCCTGCCACGATTGTAACGGCCCCAAATGGCCATTTGCTTTAAATACAGATTCTCCTGCCCCGCCATGGATGTTGGTGTCTAGTTTTGCGCTTTGGCAGTGGCCAGAGTCTTTGTGATTTGAGAATATCATTCTTTTCTGTGTTTTGGGTCTTTGAGGTGTTGGAAGATTCCGGCTTTCCGATTGCATGGGCGATCTCCAAGTATACCTGCCGCCAGAGCCGACCGGCTCTCCATCGGAAGAAAACCCATCGCCTTCCCAGTCGCCGTCATCGCTGTTGCAGCACTCCAATAATCCGCATCCACTGTCAATTGGGCTGAGCAGGCAACTCAGGAGATAATACGTGGGAGTCAGCCGGCAGGAAGCATTGGAAGCCAATTTATTGGAAATACCGGAACCTTAAAAAATGAGAAGAATTCTATATTGTATTAAGTCCAAAGTTGTGCTTATATATGAATAATTATGTATTATTGATTATTGTATAAAGTCAAGCTTATTCAAAGTGATCTATTAAAGTTTGAGTAATTTAAGCTTTAATATATCTGATAAGAGATGAGACTTTAATATGTAGGGACTTAAGGATAATTTCTATTTTATTGATGAGCTAAAATAGAAATATTAAAAGATAATATGTAAATACGTATAAGTTATCTATATATAGTGATTATGGTTCTTAGGACATAAGTGTATTACTTACATTCTTTTTGACATCCTATTAGAGAGAAAACTAAAAAAAAAGTAAAAGAATTCTCTTAGAGGAGCACATGTTTATCTAAAAGGCCAACCATGTGGCCCTAGACAACAATTAATTATTATGAATTTAGGTCTGCTTCTGTTTATTTATTTATTTATTAATTCTTGATATACGATATGAGTGATCTTGAGATTTACATAATGATTTTCGCAAAAGCTGCATTCTTCCAACATATTTTAGAAGTTAGCCATTCTACTTCTGAAACCCAACTTTAAGTGCTTCAAAAGTCTTAAACTCGGCCCTTTGTACTTCAGAAGTTACCTCCGCTCCTTCTAAAATCCATCTCTAAGTGAAGTTAGTCATTCTACTTCTAAAATTCAACTTTAAGTGCTTAAGAAGTCTGAAACTCGACCCCCTGTGTACATCAAAAGTTCGCTCCTCCTAAAATACATCTTTAAGTGCTTCAGAAGTTGCCTTCGTTCTTCTGAAATCCAACACTATTTACTCCAAATTCAGCTTCCGCTATCCCACCGACAAGAAGTTTCTGAGCAGCGGCGGAAGGCTTTGGTTGACTACGTCCAGAGGCTCTTCAGAGGATTTCCTGGTACCGAGGTGACCTCTCTTGTTATCCTTTTCTTCTCTTTTGTTTATCCGCTACATTACTTGAATTATTTATGGAATTGGTATCTAGAAATTGCCTCATTAATGTGTTGGAGAGAAGGGAAGAATAGGAAAGGACGAAAATGGTTGCCGTTGTCGGGGGAGATGCGGGAAGAGAAATCCATGTTGGGGGCATTTTGATCATGAGAGTTGGGACATGACCATCTAGCGACGTCGCGCTGCTGGGCACCAATTTAGAAATTTTGGGAGGATTTTGAAAAAATCATGAGTTGGTCACGGATGTGAGATTGACAGTACGTTAGGCACGCTTTTGGAAATTTCCCTTTCCTAGGAACATGTCCCGGTTTTTGTTAATTCGTAAACGGCTCGTATTGAAACCATAAATGTTGTTCTGCTGATGTTTGTAATAACCTAACATTCGTCACTATCGGTAAAAACCATATAAGTCATCTGAAAACTCGGATTTCTAAAAATATCATGCTTTCGAGTGCATGAACGTGCGCATACACTATAGCAGTTTGGCGGCGTTCCCCATTAGCTAACCGCGTGGGTTTTCTCTTTCTGGATTGCGGCTAAAACGTAGCTTGCAGTCGTGCTGCTCGTGTGCGAGTAACTCGCATCAGCGCCGTGAACGAGAGTCACACGTGTCACGGCGAGGAATGCCGGAACCTAAGGCGGTTCCATGCAGGTATGCGAAGTGCATGTAAAATTAGTAATGCCGTCTTCATAAAAAATTGTTTATTTTCTTTGAGCATCAATACATGATTGCATTATACGTTTAATTTATGATCTTAATTAACGTTGTAAATAATAATCAGTTTAAAATAAAGCTTGTGTAGATTAATTGCTTAGATTATATTCCTACACGTCCGTTCATGATCCCTTTTGTTTATAATTTAAATTGGAATAAAAAAGTTAATGGCGGTTTGAATTTTAATTAAATGGAAAATACGCTCCGCTCTCACGGCCAGCAGGATCCATGATCCCCATGAATAGAGTTTAAACGATAGCTTAAAATTAGAAAAAAAAATTACACCCAAGGCTTGAAGCAATTTACATAGACGAAACTAATGGACAAGCAAGAATCCGATCTTAATTATCAAAATTTTATTTAAAAATACAATTGGTTTCGTATTTTTAATCAAATTCTAAATTTACATCAATCCATATAAAAATATAATAAAATATCATCGTGAGCTACATATTTTGGAAGTAACTACCTCATCATACTTCTCTCTCATATTCGCAATGAGGTAAAAGGCATTCATAAAAATGAATGTGAAATCCATCAAACTTATAGGGGGCAATTTGAAATATTCGAGCTTATGGGGGTGAACGTAAAATGTCGTCATACTTAAGGCGGCAATCTAAAAGTTCCCAAGATTTTACGCGAGGGGTTGCTAAAATAAATTGATCAGAATCTGCCTCGAAGTATCATGTTCGGTGATTTCTGCTTCCTGAAAAGTTACTTCATCACCTTCTCATGTCAATGGGATTCAGCGAAACGAAAATCGAAAGCCATTTTCAGTCTTAATTGTAAGCCATGGCAACGCAACAACTCTAGTTGTTTGCCATGTTGCTGCAACAGATACCTTCATCATCTCCTGGAGACGAGGGAGAAAACAGAGAAACATGGAAGCATCTCACCAAATGACCCAAAAGTTTAAAAGTTAAAGCCCATTCCTGAAAGGTAAATTTTTAGTACACATCATCGCTTCATTTCTCACGATTCATCAAAAATGATAAAACTATCATATAAAGACTCCGATTGAATTCATGAAGGAAACAGGCCATTTGAATGCCAGGAGAAGAGACCCATCAGCCACAAAACTATACATAGCCAAAATCAGACAATGCATCAAGCCGTCCCTCAGTACTCTCCAAGGAACCTCCTAACCCGCCCCATTCCCCGCTGATAGCTCCGGCCTCTGCCAATGAAAGGACCCCTACCATAGTCCCTCAGCCCACTCCTAATCGGTGAACGGCTTCTCTCTCTCCTGTCATTTACGCATGGTCCACGATGAGGTGGGGACTGTGACAATGGTGGTGATGGCAGCCTGCGTTCATTCCCATCATACCATCTCCTATCATTAAAGAAATTGCCCCTCCCTCGGCCCCTCTGTCCCCATCCAGGAGGCACTGCTCTGTCAAACTTGCCCCTTCCCCTGTAACCATCTTCAGGATAAACCAGTCTCTCTCTCCGTGGCCGGTCACCTGGAAACCTATCCACATGCCGGACTGGTGGGGGATCCATTTTGAAATCTCTAAGCTCGTCTCTGCCCCAGTTGCGTGGAGGTTCTCTTGGACCACCACCTCCCCATCCACGAGGATATCCATAGCCATTCATGCCCCTTCCTTTGCCACGGTCCATTGGCAGGCCAGAGAAGCGTGGTATCGGTGCATGTGGTGATGGTGAACGGAAAAAGCTCCCTCGAGGGCTGCCACCAGGTCCATTACCTCTTGGTGCAAACCGAAGCTTGTTGCAGTTGTTGCAGTAGGCTCGACGTGCAAAGTTCAAGTTACCACATCTGAAATGCAAAGGTGAGAATTTTAATTGAAGAAACCATCTTGATAATGTGCCTGTATATACCATGTATCAAATAGATTTTAGAAAGTTCACACCTTGATGATCAAGCAATTGATGATTAAGCAAGACAAGGCCCAGCAGATGACTGAAGCACCCATGGACTATGACCCACACATTCTCAGAATAAGTAGGTGATTATCAATTCAACCAAGTCAAGCTCGCATAATAAAAATGATGGATTTTCAAGCTGATTCCAGATCCTTGGACATTAATTGCAAGAGAATGTTTGATTTGATGAAAACAAGATAAACATAAAAAATGAATAATCGAGAGAAAATGAATGTGAGAGAGATAGGGCGAAGTATCAATCTCCATGCACAATTAACACGAGAACTTACAAAGGTTCCGAGCAAATCCAGTCTCCTTCTCTTGGAGATACATTAGGATTGTTTCTTCCAATTGGTTCCCCCCTGGGCAGTGAAGGCTCCTGTTCAGGTTCTTCAAAGGATTCAAAACCTCTCCCAAATGACCTATCAACCCTGCCTCGACCATAAGGAGACGGTGAAAATTCACGAAATCTACCAGGACCTCTCCAAACTTTATATCCAGGACCATGATGCGGACCACCTGGATGCTCAAAATCAGAATCATAGCGATGATCCAACTTCCTCTGTCGCAAAGGTGACAGAGAGTCTGCATGCATCCTCTGACGCAAAGGCGAAACAGATCCTGCATGCATCCTCTGATGCAATGGTGAAACGGACCCTGCATGCATCCCATTCCCATGTCCTGAAAACGGCAAAATATCTCAACCTTCAGAAATAATTGTCACAGAAAGAAGGGAGAGCAAAAAGAACTGTGGATGAATTGCCACTGAAGAAATGGTTCTCGACCTCACTATATGCCAGTGGCCAAGATTGAAAAAGGAACTACCTGTGATAATGGCCTTTCTTCCATGCAGGCAAGGGCATCACACATTCAAATATGTTAACGAAGTATTAAAAAGCTCACAATGAGTCTGCTGTAGTCAATGATTTCACAAGCCACAGCCCAACAAATGAGTTACTTGCAGCATGTAGCTGCTAACCATGGAGAAATAACAATTCCAGTCATCAGCATCATAAAGGGTAGCACTAACCCGATGGCCTACATGTATAAGCTAAACCCATCCATGCCATGGGTATATCATTAAGCATTAAACCCTAAGCAGTCTGAAAACAAAAACCAAACTGATGCACAGCAAGAAACAATCAGATACGTCACCACATTCCTTAAAATCATACAAATTTGAAGTGGCATTTCATCCTTATCTGCCACCCAGAGATAAACATGCAAACAAGATGAATTTCTTTCAGGCTTCATAAAGCCACTGAAAACCCAATCCCAAAATCATCATCAGGCTGTAATCCATGCAGGGATCTTGGTTCAGCACACCAGTCAACCTTCTGTGGTGTCAAGCAAAAACTCAAATGACAGCACCCACGAGAGCAGAAGGAATCACTACGACGCTTGCACCCAATTCAATCACTGACAGCCTAAGTTATGCCACTTGTTTCACATACCACAAAAACAGTTTACAAATAAGTTGAATTCAGAAACAAAATGTTATTCCCATGTAGCATTATATTAATAAAAATTCTCCATCCAAGATCTATAAGCTTACCATAATCATCTTAAGAAACTTGGTAAGAATCATCACCAAGTCCCAATCTGAAGAAACAATTGCTCACTTGCACATGTCCCTAAACCTTCTAAATTGGAAACCAATCCACATATTTCTAACGATGAAACTTATCATGGACTTCTCAAAAAATCATGAAGTAGAAGATGACACCCTGCATGATCATTTGGGCAACTGTCCTGCTACCAGGGGCACTGCCAGTATGCAACCTTACCCAATATGAATAACCATCTAGCAGGATGAATTGTTATACTTTTAATAACGGACCCAATTCAAACACAGCAATCCATTTTGGTGCTTCTCAAGAATTTAGGTTACCAAGTGCCAAATAGCTTGCCCTAATGACTTGAAATTTCATTCCCCAAAAAGGAAAGAAGGCGGTCCAAAGAATCCCGTTCTACATTATAATCATCTGTAGGAAATAAAATAATCATTTCCACTTGCTTTATCCAGACCAAAACAGCAGCCAGTAGCCTCCTTCGGGGTAAAGTTCCATCGATGATCCATCTACCTTGTGATGCCAATGAAGTCAGTCCAACCTTGTCTTCCACAGAGTTGCGAAGATATTGACAACCACCACAGGATAACAAAATCATAGCCTATATGATCACTCAAAGCCAAACAAGCCAAACTTCATTGGGCATGAATCCAAATTCTGTAATCACAGCACTTTCAGTTAAGAATATCATTCTGCTCCAAGACTAATGCCACGATATGGCCGATGTACAAGTCGATCCTATTGTTAGTTAAATCTCAAGACCACCATGCAAAAGCTACCTCTTGGTCCTCATTTTTCAAAGACATGATAGTCTTCTGACATTTCCTAAACCTAGGAAGCATGTGGCACACCCATCATAAAGCAAATTATTACTTGAACTTCAATTTGACCCAGCAAGCTGACTCTCTTACTGCAATGTTCCAATAAAAAACAAATCGCTGATATTCTGGCAAAACACGGAAACATGCATAGTGGTAAAATGCAACCATATCTTTAGCCCTTTCAATCAAGACATGTTCTGAGTCATACTGCAAGCCAGAAACAATTTTGCGGCCAAGGCCCCCCAAAACATGAGAAATAATAACCCTTGCTCAGTAACCACGTCCTGAGCCCACACCAAGCAACTTCAAAAGCTGTAACAATCAGCAGCAAAATTCATTCTCAATTTGGTATCCTGTGGCAGATTAATGTACACAACAGATTGCATTCTGCAAAGCATAGATGTTCCATCAAAATGGTAGGCAGGGAACAAAAACTCTCTTTGATAAAAGTGATGTGAAGTACATAAATTCGTCAGAAGGGTGTATTCTGTTGCAAGCCATTCTTTTGCAAGCCCTATTATTTATTCTGACTCATTATGGAAATCATTCCAGGGACCACAAGAGAAAAACCTAAAATAGTATCATCTCAGTTACAGACATGGAAAACATCGAGTGAAGGGAACCAGAGAAAATTCAATATCCAGTGTCATTTTTCTAAAGCATCAGACATTTTTAACTAGTCTGCTGCAATTAGCATGTACAGGGAACGCTTACAGGCTGCTGTGGTTGATTTGCAGCCATTTTACAGTCACATGCCCTGATGAAAAAGGAAAGATGCCTTGAGTCAGCAGCAGATGTCAAACTTAGGATGCAACTTTTCACCAAGAATTTTAACCAGGTGAGACTAGGATAGATATAGTTGAAAACAATAAACTGAGAAGGCTTAGACCATTATTATTATTATTATTAAATACGTAATTCATCCTTGATCATTTCCCAATAAGGGTAATGCAATTCCCTTCATTTTACTGACAACACACCAAATAACATGCATCATGCAGGCAGTCTTTTCGTACAAACTATGGCAGATAACAATCCTACAGCAGTTTTTTTCTTTTTCTTTTTCTGAGGCATGTGACACCAAGACGGTGAACGCCAAGGTTAGCTGTCAACATATGCATTGGATCAAGCTAAGCCAACAGGACCACAGATGATGTCAGTCCACCCAAGACTGACATCCCACATATCATGTACCAAGGAGTTCCTGCCGACAGATATCAACACCAACAACTTAGCATTACAGCAAATTAACCTGTGTTGCATGTAAACCATTTCTTCCTGCACCTCTCCTCCACATATAATAAGATATAGTAAGGGAAGAAAGCTGACAGAAAACAAATGTATGCTTCCAATAAGGATTTTGGTATATGCAAACAAGCCTCACATTTATATTCACCTTACTTCTCCTCACCCATTTCCTTAAAACTAAACTTTTGCCGAGTAGCCAGAATAAAGGGAGAAAAGAAATAAAGACCAGAAATCACTGAGTATGCCGCTTTAGGCTGTAGTAGAAGAAATGGTGCAACCCTGTCGATGGACTGGTGAGAGTTTCACCCATTAGCATTATCCTCATAATCTTCTGGTTTTTTGTAATCATTAGAAGCAGTGCCAATGTGATTAAGAAAGTTTGCTAATTAGACACCGCTAAAACCAAGTGAGTCACCAGACCAACATGGAACTAGAATACACGAAAAGGTACAGTGCAAATGAATGCTGGTTTAGGGTATTATTGAGCTGCACACCTTCACTATAAAGCCCTATGTAACAGATGCCATCCAATCAAGGTAAGATGTTAACCCGGAAAAACTTACATTGCAACATTGGAATCTCCTACCTAAGCAATCATATCCATGAGTCCGTGCCCCCACTTGCAATTCCGTCATTTAGAAGTAGGAGATCGACAGGATGCGAAGTCAGTTTGACAAATAATTCTTCATCAAACTTGTCAAGGAATATCGTTTTCTTTCTTTCGTTTTTACTTTCACTCCTAGCCAAAATCATCGCAATAACGCGATATGCTCATGTGTCTCAAAATAATATAAATTCAAAGCATCGATGCATCTGTGTCTAGAACAACCCATCTAGACTGTATGCTATGATTACAAAGCAATCAAACCCTAATTTCCAGTTTCCTAACCCAAATCTCCAGCAACCGAGATGTATTGAAACCTGTCGATCTAAGCATGGTTAATATCTAGGGTTTATAATTCCGAGATAACGAGAAGAAACGAACCTTCGAATCTGTCCGGGAATCGAAGGGGGCGAGAACGGAGAGGCGAACGGGAGTAGGCAGGAGAACGAGAGTAGATAGGCGAACGATCGTTGAAGCTGCTGTTTCCGCTGCTGTGGTTGTGGCTGCGGTTTTTATTGTGGGTGTTGCTGCCAGAGTTGTTCTTCTGTCGACGGACTTCGCCAGGCTCGTATTCGCTTGCACCGCCGGTCCCGGTGCCTCCTCCGCCTTCGTTCTCCGAGGGTCGTACGATGAGGCTGCTAAGGCTGCTTCCGACCGTCGGATGGCGCCGCGGCTGCTCCCGCTGTCCCGAGCCCATCTCTCTCTCTCTCCCTAACTTCAGGGGAAGATACCTAGGTATTTAACGCGGATCAATTGCCGCATCGTCGCACGTGGGAACCGATTTGATACACCGGCTGGAGAAGCTGGATGAAGGTTATTTGCGTAGATGCCCGTGACTTTTGAATAAATTGCATGAGGGGTATTTGCGTTGATTCCCGTGACTTTTGACTGAATTGGATCTGGATCACATGACTTTATTTTTTACTAACGTGCCTTAGCGGTTTGCTCGGTATTACACAAATACTCGTGACGTTTGCTCCGATGCCCCGACATTAAAGTCCATCAAGAAATTACTATTAGTAACCAACGTTGAATCTAATGTAAATTAATAAAAATATCCATAAAAATGTAATTTGTAATAAAAAATAAAAATAACATGAGTTTTAATAAACAGTAAAAAATAAAATATATATTAAATATAATTATAATAAAATAAAAAGTATTTTTTACTTTTTATAAAATAAAAAAAATTAATCTTTTTGTATTTTGGGATCACAAGTGGATTATTTCTTCTATTTTTAAAAACAACTTATAAAAAAGAATGTTTTTATTTTATTATAATTATTTTTAATTTATATTCTATTTTAAATTATTTTAAAAAAAATATTTATTTTTATTTTTATTCAAAATTATGTATTTTTAGCAATGTTATTAAAACTAGACTAGTCATTAAATAGTTAGGTGTCCAATTCATAGTCTAACTAGTTTAAACGACGAGTTCAACCAAATGAACCTTTTTAAAAAATAAAAAATATAATATATTTTTTAAAAATCTAAATAATAGATATTAATATAAATATATTTATTTTTTATTATAATATTATATTACTTTAATACATTCTTTATTCTATTAATAATATTAAAATAAAAAAATCTACTAGTAAACCAAACTGGACCAAATTGAACTGGACCGATCCAATTCTGATAACACTGACTTTGAAGAGTATTTTTTATCCATTTATATTAGATTTGATGTCATTAACTGGTGTAGTGGTTACTTCTAGATGAACTCTAACATAAAGGGTATTTATGTAAGCTGAAATAAATGTTAAGGATATTTATACATGACAGAACAAATCTAATTAGTAATACAATGATAAATGTAATTTGGTAAAAACTTAAAGAGAATTTATACAAATAACCAAGCTTGACACGTGGCCTCCAAAATGGCAGACGGATGGTAAGCTCTGTGCTTAAAGTCATGGTTCGACATTTTTCCGCCATGAATCCACGTGATTGCGAAATTTGCAAACGTGACCAAGAGTGTAGGAATTGAAAAAGAAGAACGCATGATAAAAGCATACACACATGGTGGATACAAAATGCTATAACAATAGGATGAAAATAAAATGATTATTAAAAAATAAGACAATGATGGAAAAATATAAAAATACTAACAAAAATATGAACTAATTAAAAGCATATATAATGATAAAAAAGAGAGACATAAATTTAATATTTAACTTTAAAATGTAATATCTAATTATCCCATAATAACATGTGAAAGTGGTGTATAGACAACATCCAAACAAGCATTTTAAAACATACAAGTAAATGATACCAGGTGATAGGATAAGAAGAGTGATTGTAAATAAAGTGAATGAAAATAAAAAATAAATAAATTTAAAATTTAAAAGATTTAGAATGATGATTTGAAAATATGTAAAATAAAAGTGATTAATGAGTTTCTAGTAAGAGGAAGGGGGGAGGAACGAGGTTGGTAGGGATGTAAGTTGTGCGAGTTTGATGCGGGTATGAGCTTACCCAACCCTAATCTCACTTTTACAGTCTTTTCTCAACTATAACCCTAATCCTATATATGCTGGTTGACTTCGGATTCAGGTTGAAAGATTATAATAAACCAAATACTAATCAATTCTTTTCACATGGGTTGGAGTTTAATGGAAGAATCGACCCCAAATTGCCTAACTATCTATCGCTTTCTATGAGAGTCTACCACTGATCTCGAGACTTATACATTTCAATTTAGTGAATTTGGTTAGATCACCTCAACTCAAATTAATGTAATTTCAATCTCTTAATTCTAGGTTGTTTGTTTCATTTACTACTCTGTGATATATTAATTATTCATACGTGTAAGACATAATAAAGGTTGTATATACACATTGCTCTCAATTGTCAACTCAAACTGATTTAAATTATTTATTAGAATAAAAAAGAGTGTGAATGGTTTAAATGAATTATAATTTTTATAGTAAAACTAATTATAAAATAGATAAAATAAAGGTATATGAATGTTTAAAATATTACAATTATGGTGAAAATTGTACCTAGGTTACTACTATTATTGGAGCATATTTTTATTTTTATTTTTTAATGAAGGAATGTAGGTTCAGGTTGGAGCAGGTTGCCCAACTCCTTACCCGCCCCTAACCCTAAGTAGATGTGGACTCAAGTGTGAGTGCAAGTTCGAGTTGAATAATGGCTTCCCAACCCTACTTGAAATCTGAGTTTGGGCAGCCAGATTCGAGTTGAACCCGCCTCAACTTACACTCCTAGATAAGGGTGCAACTTAGGTCAGTTCAATTCTTGGTCCAACTTATCTTAACCCCATTTCTAAAAATCATACCCTACCCATTTATTAGGTTGGTTCAATTTAAGATCGAACCTACCATATTTCTTTTAAGGTCGGGTCAGTTTGATTCTGGGTCAAATTCAATTTTGAGAACTATCAACAAATTACCTAGCAAAACCATACTTTAACTTACTTTTAACAAATCATATCAATCTAGCATTGATTTAATTATTTTTTTAAAAGTGCTTATAAAAAAAAGATAATTGACAACTCAAAATCTATTAAAAAAACTTAAATTAAAAAGGATCATATCCTACTAATTACTTTAATATCTTATCTTATTCTACTCGTTACTTAAAATTTGTAAAAAAAACTTGTTAAAATTTCTTTTTAATAATTTATGTAGGTTGGTTTAATTCGAGTACCCAATGCCTTGAACCGAACCTACCCTAAAAATGAGTGTAAGTTAAGAAGATAGAATCAACCCTACCTTTCGGGTCTAAAAGATGGAACCACACTTACAAAAATTTGGGTTAGTTTTGGTTTGATTCACGGGTACCCTACCCCTAGAGGTTGGTAGGAGTGCAAGTGGGTCAAGTTTAACCTGCAAGCTAGTAAATCCAACCTGTTTTGATTCATGTTAGGGTCTATCTATTTCACAAATCGGGTTTGGAAATTCAAGTTGAACACAACTCAATTTAGAAATCAAGTTAACCTGTTAACCCCCTTTCCCTTTCCATTCCCCTTGCTCGTCCACCTGTAGCTGTGAGCAACTACCTAGGCTACACAGCCCTTCTATGGAATTTAAGTACTTTTGAAAATGTGTTGTTACAATTGAATTTTAGTAAAAAGTACTTGAATTAAGATATTTTTAAAGTATTTGATTATACTCTTTAAAAGTACTTTGATATTATATATTTGTTTGACAAAAGTACTTTTATTATACAAATGACCAAAAAGGACAAAAAAATTATGTTTTAACTTCATCGCTAGTTATTTTTAAAAGAATTACGCAAATGACCAAATCTTGAAAAATAATTTTTAAAAAATATAAAATATTATTTATTTAATAGTTATTTCTAAGTGCTTACATATAAATCTTAGTATCATTTTTATAAATTTTGACTTAACATATGATTAATATTTTCATAAATAATTGTTATTTTATAAAGGATTTTAATGAAATCTCATTAGTTAAAGAGCAATTCTACTCATATCAAACTTCTTTTCTAAACAAAAGGCACTCAACAATCTTATTTAAATAATTTAAATATCATAATTTTAATGCATATTTTAGAATAAAATAATTATATTTTATGAAATTTTTCATGAAAGTTTAATATAATATGCATATCAAAATTTTAAGATTTAAAGTAAGTACTAATAATAAACTATTTTTAATATACATCATTAGCTTATAAGAAGAAAAATACTTAAGATTTTTAATATTAATATACATATAAGATGGAGTTATATATGTATATATATATTGGTAATTTTTTTCATAGAATCTAAGTTATACACTAAAGAAATAGAATCTTATTTTGTGAAGAAAAAAGATTTTTACATTTTAAATAATTTTAAACTTAGCAACAAAATATTTCTCTAGATGTGTATGGGATTTATTACTTGTCAATTAAAAATAAACACACAAATGTAAATAAAAAAATAATATTATGTACATTGTCCATATTAAAAGTAAATTACCATTGTAAAAAATTAAAATATAAAATATAAAAAAATAAAATTTACTTTTGTAATATGAACAAATAATATTAATATAGAGAAGTTAAAAAAACTTTTTGGACAGTAAGAAATCAAAACTTTGATTAATAAAAATACTTATATTGTATTTGAATATCTAGATATGGTTTTATATACTTATGATCTTAACTTTTAAAAGAAGGAAAGATGGATAATATTATCTTAAAATTTATTATCTTAGGAAGCCTACGGAGAAGCTGAAAATTCATGTTTCTCCCAAAATGTTGTTTTTTAACTTTTGCAATGAGAAAAATTGCTAGCCAAACACAAAAAAAATAAAAAATAAAAGCATGTTTGGGTAAAAAAATCAATAAAAACGCATTTGAATTTCTAAAAGCACTTTTGCTCTAGGCAAGGACAAATAGGCCCTGATTATGCCATCTCTCTCCATCATCTCCCACCTACTACCTCCCCAATTAGTCACCAGGTCATGGCTGCATGAACTTGGAAGAGGATGGGCTAACGATTCAATTGAGATAAAGTTGTCAATTGATTCTATTTATTTATTTTTGGGTCCATGTCAATTTAAACTAAGCAAAAGAGCTCAAATATTTATATCTTTGTAAATCTATAATTTCTATTTTATATACAGTTATCCCTGCCATCCAACTCTGAAAGACAACATTTCTTGATTAGTTGGTGGACATAGCATCACCCTAGTTGCATGTTTTACCATCCACAAAATGTAGGAATCTTATTCTAATTCTCAATTTTGTGCAGTATCACATCAATAACTAAACAACTAACTACTGTTTGGGGAATTCCACAAATTCCCCATCCTTTTTTTTCCTTTTTTTAAACTGAACATGTGTCACCACCAATTTGATTTAAGCACTCATTTGAAATCATTTATGTGCTATAGAATGCATGTAAACAAGGACAACTTTCAAGAAAAAAAATATTTCATCAAAATACTCTCACCACTTCTCGTTAAAAGAAGATATAGATATGCAATCTAATACTAGATTCTTTTAAATTCATAAAGGCATGAATCATAAATTTATGATCATGATATTTACACAAATTTCTCCTATATTTTTTAAATTGCTTGGACAAAAAAAGTCAAGTTGCTTTACTTTTGTACCATGTATTTCTTTTATTTATATTTATTTAAATATTTCATTATACAATATTCCTAGTTGTTTGTGTTAATTAATGAAGTTTTACATGTTTTTTGATACAATTTTTAGAAATTTGTATAGCTCCGAACTCATTTTTATGTTATATTCAACCCGAAATATCAACTCGTAGTTTAAACCCTGATTTTAAAATTAAGTTGGATTAGAGTTGAGGTTTTTAGAAATTGGTTAGATTGGAGTTAGGGTTGAAATTTTGAAAAATGGGTCAAGGTCGTTATTGATTCCAACCCATTCCAACCCGACTCGGTGGTAATTTGTTAGCTTGCCATGCTGAGTTATGGGGCATCCCTTTACTCTCAGCGTCATAACACAAGCTATGTGTTGAGGTTGTTAGAGTTATAGTTGAAGTTTTCAAAAGTTCATTCAGTTAATAAATCCTATTATTCAAGATATGTAGGTAGAGTCTGACCATTTCCTTAGTCGGTTACCACATTATTAAAATCTGTAAAACATGGGTTGTTTGTTTCCAATTTTATCTCTTTGTAAGGCTTATATAAGCTAACAATTTGTTTTGAATTCAATAAGATTGATCAAATAATTTTCTAAATTGCTTTATGCTTAGACAGTTGAATAGACTAGACTACATTGAATGAACAGCTTGACACTTATGCAAGCGGGAACATCATACACATCTCTCTTGCAACCTATAATGGTATGTTACAAATACAGTGCCAATAGGAACAAGTAACTTGGAGGAACCTGCATATGTTATCAGATAAAATGAGTATGCAACACAAAGATCTCTTATAATGTCGAAATAGCTGATCAAGTGATCTATAGTTACTCCTTGTTACTGGATGACCTGTCCCTCTTCTGCCCTCCAAGGATACAGAAGATTTGAAAACCTCTAGTGAAAACTTGTTGATCAATATACATTTCTGAAAATCGAAGACAAATGGAAAACAAGTAAGGAAGGCAACAAGGGTGAATAAAGCAAACCCATGATGATTTGATAACCACGAGCAAGTGCTTTGGTTGATCCCCAAAGCCTGGCCTTATGGACAAATGGCTTACAAGCTTGGGCAATTTGAAAATAAATGATGATATTTCGGCTAGAATACAATCAAAATTGAGCATGACAGAGATGAATTATGGTGATTCAAGCTGCCCGCAGTTGCCAGAAATATATATAATAATAGAATCATATTATTACCACTTCTTCAAGGAGGGTGTTTGCATAAACGGGGATGGATTATTTGATTAGTGCAGCAACATCGGCTTGTTGCAGTAGGCAACAGGGGGGAGGGATAAGGGTAAATGGCATCTGTTGTGAATGTGGTGGTGTTGGGCCATGGAAAATCAAAAGGAGCCATCTAGCTGTAGCCGAGCAGCTGTCCGACTGATTGATGACACCTGCAG
>JAYJMB010061245.1:0-26400 GCA_036873735.1 Pouteria campechiana | reverse complement strand
GTTTTCTCTATCTTGCAGGATTCTAGGTGGGATCTTCTCGAGAGCCAGATCAGCATTCCATTTGGGGACAACCCAAATAATTATTTATATTTTTTATCCTTAATCTTTAATTTTATTTGAAAAATATATTTAATTTATTTTTATTCACTTTATTTTTAGTTAGTATTCTCTGTCTTGTTCTACCATTTCTTCTCTCTACCTTGTGTTTAGATTTCACATTTTCCTCTTATTTTTCCTTTTTTTCCTAATTACCACTCCACATACCCTCAATTTACTGATTTTGTTTCAAGATTTTTCAGTAACATGGCCAACTTATTATTTTCTTCAACTAAGTTTTTGGGTGATATGTCAAGGATTGCTTAGATTTTCAAGCAGGGTTCCATGAAACATTTCCACAAGCAGTCATGTGGAAGATCGACCATCTTGCCACTGAAAGCATGATTTTTTTGTCTTATCCTCGACCAACTTTCCAAAATATTACTTCGAGAGTTATGCCGAATGTTTATTTGGGTAAAAATGTAAATATTGTCTTTAATTAGTGGACCACAAAATTTAAATGATTTCAGAGATGATGTTAAAACTATTAGCTAATCAACAAGCATTTTTAGATATATTAGTCTGATTGGATTTTATCCAATCATCTCTTTACAACCCAAAAGAAAAGATTCATAAAAATTTCCATGGAACCAGTTCAATTAAGTTGCAGCCATCTAAGCCATGCCTTTCATCAATGCGTAGATGTTGTTATTATCTTGCCATTGTTAATACAACTACTTTGCCTCACCCAACCCTTTGTTTAAATATGCTAATGTCTATTAGATAATGTTATAATTAGATAGATTGCCTACTACCCATGTTGAAAATTTTTATTTAAGCTTGTTTCTTCTTTTTTCTTCCCACTAAGTATTAAGTGAAAATTTCTTATCATCACATAAAAATGTAGGATGGTTTAACACTCATGGAATAATCCATATCAAAATGTCCATAAAGTCTTCAGCTTGTTTTTCAGAATAATTTTATTATTATATTAGATCCTGATGTATAGATTTATCATATTCTTTAAGGAACAAAATATTAGCATCATCACCGTTTAAATACAATATCCCAATAGTTGATATCATAGCGTGTTTAGCTTGAGGAATATCTAAATATATGTAATACTTGACTCTTATTAAAGGAAAATACTATTCATTTAATTTTAAAACTCTTTTTCAACAAGTTTGAATCATTTTTGTAGTAGTTTAATTAAATATATTTAATTCATTCAATAAAGAATCTTTTATATATAAATCCTAGAAAGAAGTCTCTCAAAAGGCTTTTTCTAGCATGGTTGTCGATAGTGAGGCAGGAAATTAGAATTCCATTACTTTCATTACTAATACTGTCTCCTAATTGGTTGGATGGAAAGAAAAGAAAATGGGGCAAAAAAATCTACTCTACCCACAAAAAGAACATGAAATGAGCCTTAAGAAGGCCTATAATATTATTACATGTATATAGCTATGATATTCCATGACTAATTAGGAAAAATTATTTCAAAATTTTCTTAATAAAGGCTTCAAAATCATTTTAACATATGCTTAGTGTAAGCTGCCTCTATAAATAATTTTAATTTAGCTTTTAGCTTATTTCATTGAGAGTTAAATTTTGGACTTGTAACACCTAAGGTGTTGAAAATGAAGGAATAAATTTTACTTAGACTTATAGTGATGAAATGAGGGAAAGTTTTGTTAAAACATATATTTGGGCATTGTGAGATGATTTGATAGATAAATATATGAGTTGTATTTGAATTTTCTTTTATAGATTAAGTGAACTTATGAGAAAAAATTATGATGAGTTAAGTTATTGGTCTGGGAATGATCAATTGGTATGATTTTTGCACATGATGAAGGGATTATTATGAATTTTAATGTGATATGATTATGCTAATAAGTCATTATTAATGGGGGATTGATTACATCAGAGAAATCAAGGTTTACAATAGAGAAAAAAACATAAAATAGGGGGCAGCAAGTCAGCATTGCAGCACTGAAAATTAATGCTGCGACACTGCTTTAGAAGAAAAAAAATTTGGGCATCCAACAAGGTGGATAGTCCAAATCTGATGTTGAGGCATTACTTTAGCAAAGAAAATTTTTTAGTGTCCAACAAGTTGATGCTGTGACACTGGTTTTTTATCCTGTGACATTAGTTCTGTGGTGTGCCAGAGCTGCAGAAAATTTGACTTTTTTTTAAAGGTCAGACCCATTCTATTTTCCTTCTTACTCCCAACCCTTATACCCTACACCCCATTTTACCATTTTTTCCATCAAATATTTGAAGGAATAAGTGTAACCCATCAACCATGAATCTTAACTTAAGTTTTAGTTGGTTTGAGGAAAGGAGAAAAACTTAATTTCCTACAATTGAAAGGAGATAATGGGAATTTTGAGCTAAGATTATCGATCATGGGTGGAAACCATGCTTAATCTTCATGGTAAGATGCTTTTCTCCAACTGAATTTGCAATTTTGCTAAGTTAGGGTTTTGTAAATTTTTGTGAACAATGTTTTGGGAAAGAAATTGAAATAAATTATTATAGATTCATGAGGAAAATAATTAATTCATGCTTAATGATATTTTAAAACTTAATTGAACAAGATAGTTGATGATTTATGCTGAGCTAGGGTTCTGTGAAGAGCAAAAATTGGGAAAATTCATGATTAAGTAAAATTACCATAAGAAAAATGCTTAATTATGTAATTGCTTTATTTTGGAACTTTTGGGAAGATTTGGACATGGGAAATCTGCATTTGGGCTACGCCCTAATCAAAGGTTAAAAAGGGTTTTGGTGTAGGAGCTATATAAGCCATGAGTTGGCTGAATTCAAAACTTAATTGAGTTATTTTTAAGTTGTTTAAGTATTAATCATGTTATATACAAGATAAATATTGTAAGGAAAGAAGTTCCTTGTGACATCTTGGTAAGAAACCCTAATGTAATTAGTGTTGAGTACATGTTTGATGACATCCTTCCATGTGGGGAAGTGATGTCATTGTTATAGCTTAAGATTGGTTATGAAAATAGTATTAACATGGTGTATTGAGTATATGATTAGAATGATTAAAGACTATGTTTAATGTAATTTGTTCAATTGGTATGGTCATAATTTTAAGTGAATGGAAATTATTGTTTATATAAGATTAACGAAGAATGAAGGAAAAGCTATGGAACTCAAAGAGTTATGGAATTTGGCGAATTAGGAGGTAAGTAAGCTTCTTTTTTATTAGCCCCATGAATGGTTGGGGGATATTGATTATCCCATTTATTGTGATCAGGCATGAATGTTTTGATTGGGGATAGTGGATATCCCATAATTTTGGTAATATGTATATATTTATGGTATTGTACATGTTAAGATAAGATGTGAATAGATTGCATTCATGGATATAGTTTTGCATGATTTGATATTGAGTAATGTTCACTGGGATAGAGATTACCCTATGTTGGTAAATAATATGAAGTTATTATGTTATATGAACATATGGATGAATGGGGATTATGTGTATTCCATTATATAGCATACTATTTATTTTGTGAGGTAAATGCATGAATTAATAGGAATACAGAGTATCCCCTGAATTGGGCAAAAAATAAGGTTTGTTATATTCTTTCAACATGTGAATGGAAGGGGATAGAGAATATCCCAAACTACTAATATATAATGCTTTGTATATTTGAACAGTGCCTATACATGTTTTGGATATAATATGAACATGTATGTGATTGATTATTAATTATTTATTTTTATTTACGTGCCTACTTACTGAATTGTCCGGACTCACACCTTCTTATTTAAATTTTTAGTAGACAAGTCAAGCAAAAGAGCTATGGAAGATGTTATTTAAGTTTGTGATTTTTATTATGTTTTGTAAAAATTGGAATTTGTATTCATTCCAAATTGTAATAACTTAATTAGAGATGTATTCTATTATGTAAAAGAGCAATGTATTGGTATGTCATAATAGTGAAAAATGTTTATGATATGGAGATGGATTAAATATGTTTATTACCATCATGGGGCGACACAAATTCTGGGTAGATATGGTTTAGTTGGGCCACTTTAATGATTTAAGTTATTATTTTATGGTTGTTAAGGAAATGATTTTATATGTGAATACTAATTGCACAGGTTTAAATACCTATAATTCAAAGTAGACTTTGCTAGATTTTTGGCAAAAGTTTGCCTTAGAAATGGGGAATTTATGGGTTAATGGTGAAATGCATAGGCCTGGGGGTGGGGTGTGACAGAATGGTATTAGAGCCTAGTGACTTTTCCGTGTGATAAGTCCAATTTGAGTGTTGAGCCCAGAATGATGATTACAATAATTATTAAAAGAAATAGAAAATGACATGCCATGAGAACAGGAAAGGATATTGGTTTACAAGTATTTAGAAGTCGTGAGCCCAGAATAAGCAGGGCATATGAATGGTTATGACATGGCATAGATGATATTGACATAAAAGGGAGGTGATAGTACTATAATAGCACAATGGTGACTTAAGAATGGTATAGACTTGTTGGGATCAGAGTATCGCAGTGAAGCATGGTGGTACTTATATGCATCTTGTTTGAATGTTTGAATTGTCACTACTTTACAGGGCATGTGAATCTAAAATGATGAAACTATAAAATGTATAGATGATTATTGTAAATTGAAATTAATTCTATTTGTTTGATTAGTTGTGATGAAGCATGGGATTCCTTAGGTCAAAATTGTTTTGTGGACCTTTGATGGATGGTTGACTGATTTGATTGGACATATCTCGTAATGGTTGATATGTATTTTGGGTAAATAACTTTTACTATATGTGTTTTGCTGAATAATTTTTATAATGAAATGTATGTTAGGAACTTTGAGAACTCTTGGATGCAGTTTGAATTTTTTTTATTATGCTTGATCAGCAGTTTTCTTGAATAACTTTGCTTGTGAGCCTTTCGATTGAATAAATTGTTATTAAGAACAATGAATTGGTATAGTTATGTATATTAATTCACATTGAATGTTGTTATCAGTTTAGGTTGATTGATGGATGCATTTGATTAAAGCTCATACTTTGGTTTAATGATGTAATTTAGTATGAATTTGAGTTTAGCAATTCGATTGAGAATTGGATGCATACTTAGATTGGGAATGTTTCATAGACTTAGATTCAATTACATGCGTGGAATTGAATACTAATTGGAATACAATTGTTATGTAATTGAGTTTATGTGTCTGTTTTGGGAACTAATTAATATTGAATTTGGCTAAGGGCTATATGTTAAATGATTGGACTGCTTTGACTAAGGTATATGAATGATGAAACTAGTGTATGTGTAATGTGCAAGTGTATGATATGACCCATGAGGCATTTGGGCTAGTGAGATGGTAGGATGCTCGAAGTTTGTATGGTGCCAAGATTGCATGGAGATGTGGATGTTGTGGAGAGGCTTGGTTGTTTCATTAAACTAAACATATGATTGATGTATATACCTGGGTTTGGCTAATTGAATAAGGTTTGGACATTTGGTTATTTGGTTAAGTTTGGATATTTGGCTATTGATTGAGGCTTGGATGCATGACTGACGTACATGCTTGTATTTGGATGCCTCTTGGAATAAGATTGATATATATTTGAGGGTTGGATGCCTGCCAGAATATAATTTGTGTGAATTTGGGTTTGGATGCTTATTGGGATTGCTTACTAAGTTATTCAGGATCCTGCCCATGAAAGTGCTTTGTTTTGATGATGCTTCCTGTAATGGCAAAGAGGTTTGATCAGCCTATTGTGTGAAATTCCTTTGCTTATTTAGTAGGAGTGGATGGACAACTTGCAATCTCTAAATTATAGCGAAGGTGGAATACCATGTGATCATGGATTCTATAACATCTGTAGCCAAATTTTGGGAATGGACCAGAACATATCGAAGTTGTAAGGAAGTTGAGTCCATTTGGTTGTGGTTGTATCCACTTGGATTGTGGCTATGTCCACTTGGTTCATGGCTGAGTCCACTTGATTAGTAGCCTCCTGAACATGGTATTGATTGGTAGTAGGTAAGATACAAGGAATGACTGAGACTAAAGTTATACTTATAGAGGTACTAAAGTAAAAGGGATAGTGATCCACCAATGAGCAAAGTTGATTGGATTTAAATAACCTTAGAAGTGTGGCTATTGCTTACATCAACATCAGAATAGTAGTTATTAAGGCTATATAGTTTGGATTTTGAAACAGTATGTATCACGACTATTATATTAATGTGACATTGTCATGGCCATACCCTACTAAGATTATTAGGCTTTAGATTTATGGAAGCTATGTATGAGCATGAATTAAAATCATATGAAATTGAATTAAAAGCCATATGAATTATGTTATTACAGTTAGGTTGGGAAAATGGCCTATCAATATATATTTTCTAGTTGAGGCTATAATATTGGTGGGTTAAGTTTATCTTTATAATGATGATAAGGAAATTGATATTATCTGGTGTATGATGAGATTGCTAGGAGCTAAGGCTATGGTAGATGATTTGGCTAAGCAAAATACTTGGGTCTAAATGAAGTCTAGATTAAATGATTATACTATGGTACATTCAAGATCGAGGAGATTAATTGAACATGCTAAACTACATGTTGAACTATAACTATTATCGCAAACACCCACGAAAATGATTGAATGATCAATTAATTTTAGCACTTTGCAAAATATTGGTGACAATTTTGACTTGATTGATTTGCAAATTGGTCGAGTAGATGATTTGGTTATATGATCTGGATCTGCAGGCTATGTATAGTTTGATGGCATACATATGTAAACTTAAGAAATTGATGAAAATAGAATGATACTTAAAGTTTCGAGGTCGAAACTTCTTATAAGGGGGGTAATTTGTAACACCTAAGGTATTAAAAATGGAGGAGTAAATTTTACTTATACTTATAGTAATGAAATGAGGAAAAGTTGTATTTGGGCATTTTGAGATGTTTTGAGGGATAAATATATGAGTTTTATATGAATTTTCTTTTATAAATTTAGTGAACTTGTGAGAAAATGTTATCATGAGTTAAGTTATTTAGTCTGGGAATTATCAATTTATATGATTTTAGCACATGATGAGGGCATTATTATCAATTTTAATGTGATATGATTATGCTAATAAGTCATTATTAATGGGGAATTAAATAGATGAAAGAAATGAAGGTTTGGAGTGGATAAAATTCCACAAAATAGGGGGCAACAGGTTAGTGCCGTAGCACTGCTTTAGAAGAAGAAAATTATGGACATTCAGCAAGGTGGATGTCGTGGCATCAGGATTTGATGCCACATCACTGGAAGTGGTTGCCATGGCATCCAAACCTGATGCCACAACATCACTTCAGCAAGGCGATTTTTTTAGTGTCTACCAAGTTGATGCCGCAACACTGGTTTTTGATCTTGCAACATCGGTTCTGTGGTGCACTGGAGCTATAAAAAATTTGACTTTTTTTTAAAGGCTAGGCCCATTCCATTTTCATTCCAATCCATTTTGTTTTCCTTCTTACTCCCAACTCTCATACCCTACACCACGTTTAACCATTTTTGCATCAAATTTTTGAAGGAATAAGTGTGTTTAAGAGGTATAACTCATCAATCATGAATCTTAACCCAAATTTTAATTGGTTTGAGGAAAGGAGGAAAATTTGATTTCCTGCTATTCAAAGGCGCTATTGGGAGTTTTGAGCTAGGATTCTCAATCATGGGTGGAGACCATGCTTAATGTTCATGGTAAGATGCTTTTCTCCAATTGAATTTGCAATTTTGCTAAGTTAGAGTATTGTAAATTTTTGTGAACAATGATTTTGGGAAAGAAGATATAAATTGCTATAGATTCATGGAGAAAATGATTAATTTTTGGTCAATGATGTTTTGAAACTTAATTGGACAAGAGAGTTAATGATTTATGCTAAGCTAGGGTTTTGTGAATAGTGAAAATTTGAAAAACTTCATGATTAAGTAAAATTACCATAGGGAAAATGCTTAATTGTGTAATTGCTTTATTTTGAAACTTTTTGGGAAGATTTGGACATGAAATATGCATTAGGACTATGCCCTAAATAGGGGTTAAAAAGGGTTTTGGTGTAAGAGCTATGTCAGCCATGAATTGGCTGAATTCAAAACTTAATTGAATTATTTTCAAATCGTTTAAGTGTTAATCATGTTATATACAAGATAAATGTTGTAAAGAAAGAAGTTCCATGTGATATGTTGGTTATATGTTGGTGAGATGTAATTAGTGTTTAGTATATGTTTGATGACATCCTTGCATGAGAGAAGTGATGTGATTATTATAGCCTAAGATTGGTAATGAAAAAAGTGTTAACATAGTGTATTGAATATATGATTATAATGATTAAAAAGTATGGCTAATGTAATTTGTTAAATTGATATGATTGTAATTGTAAGCGAATGAAAATTATTGTGTATATAGGATTAATGGCGAAGGAAGGAAAAGGTATGAAACTCAAAGAGTTATGGAATTTGGCCAATTAAAGGATAGGTAGGCTTCTTTTTTATTGAACCCATGAATGGTTGGGTGATATTGATTATCCCATTTGTTGTAATCGAGCATGGATGTTTTGATTGGGGATAGCAGGCATCCCATAATTTTGTTAATATGTATATATTTATGGTATTGTACATCTCAAGATGAGATGTGAACAAATTGCATTCATGGATATAGTTTTCCATGATTTGATATTGAGTATTATTCACTAGGGATAGAGATTATCCAGTGTTGGTAAATAAGATGAAGTTATTATGTTATATGAACATATGGATGAATGGGGATGATGAGTATCCCATTATATAGAATAATGTTCATTTTGTTAGGTAAATGCATGAATTAATGGGAACAAAGAGTATCCTCTAAATTACGTAAAAAGAAGTTTTTTTATATTCTTTCAACATGTGAATGGAAGGGGATAGAGAATATCCCAAAGTACTAATATAGAATGCTTTGTATATTTGAACAGGGACTATACATGTTTTGGATATGATATGAACATGTGTGTGATTGATTATTGATTATTATTTTTTTATCACATGCTTATTTACTGAGTTGTCTAAACTCACACCTTCTTATTTAAATTTTTAGTGAATAGGTGAAGCAAAGGAGCCATGGAAGATGTTATTTAAGTTTGTGGTTTTTATTATGTTTTATGGAAATTGGAATTTGTATTCATTCAAAATTTTAATAACTTAATTAGAGACATATTCTGCTATATAAAAGAGAAATGTATTGGCATGTCATAATAGAGAAAAATGTGTGTGATATGAAGATGGATTAAATATGTTTATTGTCATCATGGGGCAACATAGATCTAGGCAGATGTCGGTAAGTTGGGTCAATTTAATGATTTAAGTTATTATTTTATGGTTTTTAAGGAAATGATTTTATATGATTTTATATGTGAATACTAATTGCATAGGTTTAAATACCTATAATTTAGAGTAGACTATGCCAAAGTTTTGGCAGAAGTTCTCCTTAGAAATAGGAACTTTTATTGGTTGATGGTGAAACGCATAAGCCCAGGGGCGAGGTGTGATAGAACCTAATATCTAGATTATAGGCATTAATTTCAATTTGACACACGAAAAATTAAGTTGCTAAGCTCAAATACCAATTTTACACAAAACAATTCAAAATTTCGATTTAAGGCCTAACAAACATAAAAACAAAATTTTAACCTATTCTTAGTTCTATCATATTGGTTACTGCATCGGTTTTAATTAAAAACCCTTTTGGGTTGGATTATGGTTAGAGATAACCCAACTCGTTAACTCAAGTACACATATATATATATTAAAAAATAAAAAGTCCTAGCCCTACTCTAACAATAAGTCTAAATTCTTAAGTAATTAAAATTTTGACCAAGAGGCATTTAATAAACTTTAACATTGATAATTATTATTAGAATATTATCATTTAAATTTGTTAAAAGAGAAGGTATTTAGAATTTTCATAAAGTTTTATGGCTATTCTTTTAACTTATCTATACTAATTAATTAAGCTTTATATGTTCTTTTGATACCAATTTTTAACTTTATATTGTTTTCAACTCAAAGTGCCAACTCATTTTCAACCTGTAACTCAACCCAATTTTTAAAACAAAGTTAGATTAGGGTTGAGGTTTCTAATAATAAGTTGGATTAATGATAGGGTTAAAATTTTTGAAAATGGATTAAGGCTAGGGTTAACTCCAACTCGATGTGTAACACCTTAGAAAACAATAATATAAAACAATAGAGAGAACATTTGGTTTGAGGGGAAAATGGTGAAAGATAAAAGAATCTTTTTCTTTTTTCACCATGGTGATGATGAGACATTTATCAATTGATAAATTACTTTATTATTATTGTTATTGTCTATTTTTCTTTTAAAAAATTATCTATTTTATATTTATCAAGATTAATATATATGATTTTGATGATAACAAAACTTGTATTAAAATAAGAAATATGTATGCTTAAATATCTAACAATCATATGCATAATTATAAATAAATGTCAACCATAATGAATACATAATCATGAATATTTAATTATGCAACCATACATCCTTTACTCTATGGTGCGCTTAAATTTATTGATCATTCATTCATGCGTTAATTTGTTAAATTATACAAAGCACCTTATTCACTAAAGCTTTCACATTATGCACTTAATAGATATGTATATTATCCTTGCTCTACAATATATTACAATCATATGAGGATAAAATACATTTTGATAATATATCCGAAAGCTAACATCAAAGCAAGTGCAGAAAATTTCTAAGTGCAGGATCATAATCATCCCTAATAAACTGTCACAACTATCTGCTACATTCCAAAGGAGCTGAACTGATGAAGATCATAGAAGAAGAAGAAGAAAAGGAAAGCAGAAGATAAGAAACAAGAGAAGTTGCATTGTTTAAGATAAGACTTCCATGGACAAATACAATGGAAGAAAATAAGGCTTTGAAGATGCTCTACAACAAGCTTGTGTTGTCTGTTAAAATAAAAAAGGAACTTCCATAGACAAATGCAAGACAAAAGCAGTTGAAAATGAATTCATGGTCGAAGAGCATAGAGTTGTTTGAGAAATTTGACCATCTAGTTGGTGTAGATAAGACAAAGAAAGAGGAAGAAGCTCCATAAATACCTAAACAAAGGAAGAAAAAAGGAATTGTCGCCCAAAAAATTATGCATAAAGTGAAAAAAACTTTGTCTGACCAATAAATCTAGAAGAATGTATTCATCAAATGATAAAAAGGCAGATCAACAGACAAAGGAGTGCAACTTCAGTTGAGTCGAGACAGACAAATCAAGATTGAAGAAAGAAAGACATTACAGAAACAAACTCCTTTTGATGCTCAAAAAATGTAGACAAATAAGGAACTCTACTTCATCTGGGGATCGAATTCGTTTATTACTTAATAAAAACAAACAACAGACAAAGTGAAAGATGAAGTAGAAGCTACACAATAAGTATAGATGAAGCTGCACAAACAAAGTAGCTATTTGGGGAAAAGGGACTTTAATAGACAAAGGCACGATTGTCTACAAATTACTGCAGATAAACCTATATGCGACGTGCAGAGTAATTTGTCCAAGATAAAGTAGAGCAGAGTTTGTCCATCGCTTATATCAGATGAATACTACACTTTGTCTATTCAAGCAAGACAAAGCAAAATTTTTCTATCACCTCCAACTGACAAATATAGAACAAAAGAAGAATATCATACTTCATCTATTCATGAGGTTTGTTTGTCAATCAATTTGACTTCGTCAGCACTACCCAAAGTTTGTCTGTTCATGAAGGATCAACTAATAGACAAATCTTCTAGAGGAATTCATGCAGACAAAGTAGAGTTTCTCTATTGATCAGTTTGATTTTGTCTGCACCATTCAAAGTTTGTTTGCTACTATTATGGACTGATAGACAAACTAATGGAGAATTCATCTACAACTTATGATAAAAAAAATATAAATATAAAGCGGCTATGACTTATCAGAAGAAAAATTATTCATGTGACTTACATGTAAATGGTATCTGCATCTACGCTTTCAATACGCAAACTCATCTCAGTCACCATTTTAGGCAACAAGCGGCGCAACAAGCTTTTAAGCTATGTTAAGTCAAAATGAGAACAAATATTTTAACAACAACTTATTTTCCTCTCTATAAAAGAATGATGATGTAGCAACTCGAAACAAATCAGAAAGATGTGGACTTCAATGACAAAATTCTTAATGGTCTTATTCATTTAATGTTGTTCCCGTTTCTCCATTCAACGAAACCCATCTTTTCCAATGGTCAGAACTATGAAGAAACTATTTAAGGAGATAAGGCGGAATGATACAAGGTGGTGAAGGAAGACATTTCAAATGTGCTTAATCTTATGCAAATCCTTTCACCAATGGCAAAGAGCTTAAACCAACATCTATCTTTCATGAGCTTAAATTGCATATCCTTATGGCTATTAGTTTACTTTATGGGAAGATCTTTGTACTACATAAAGCTGCAAAAAGATATCAAATCTTCCCCTGTGCTTAAACACTATTTAAAAGTATATAAGTTTTTAGGTAAACTTGAAACCAAAGAGTTGTTGGTGAGCTCTAAAAAATCAACAAGTTTGCTAGTAATCTTCAAAATTAGTGAGTTTTTCCTTGTGGGCTCATGAAAACTAAAAGAGTGTTGGGAGCACTATGTTAATACCCCCTGGAGCTGGAATCGAAAAGAGTGTTGGGAACACTGTTTATGCCCTGTAGTGCTGGAATCTAGAATAATGCTGGGAGAACTTTTTTATTTCCATTGTATAAGATATAGTGGAACCCAAGGCATAATGAGTGTGTACTCTTGGAAGAGTGGATGTAGAGACGGGGTTCTCAAACTACTATAAAAATTATGTTGTTTGTTTATGTATTTGCTTGCTTATTTTATCTTTCATGCACTTTACTATTTTTATTATTTTTCTTATAATGCACCACACATAATCATAAAAAGAGGGATATATTTCATTAAGGGCTAAGCAATGAAATTTTACATATCCAATTCACCCCTCCCCTCTTGGGTTAAACCATACTATAGGACTTTACAAGTGGTACTAGAGTAGGTTAGATGAACAATTTTAGTGATTTGTTTAGCTTGCCCAAAAATGTCATCATCTTTCTTCTTCGAAGTATAGTCCATTTCTCATCTTCTAAACTTCTGATAAATTAAATTGAATATAATGGAAGAAGAGATTGGAAAGATTTCTTATGACCAAATGATCTTCATCTATGAAAAATCATATGTATTGGCATAAGCGAGAATGAAATGAGAGCAAAGCTGAAAGTGTTGAAAACTTACTATATACTCTTTGTCCCATCATTTGTAAAGATGTCTTGGTTTATAAGTTGATATGAGAAATCTTTAGACAAGCTAAAGAAAAATTACCAAGGGACAAAACACTTAGCACTCACACACTACTTGTACTATTGATGAGGCTAACTTAAGTGCAGGAAATCAAGAAAAGGAGAAAATGAACTCATGAAGAAGAAGAAAGAGAAAGGAGATTTGGTCTGAAGACACAAAATAAAGACCTAATAAAATATGAAGTTCTTTTAAAATAAAGAGGAAAGGGTAGTGCAGGTATGACACTAAAACTTGAATGCTTTTATTTAAGTGTGTCATTATCTGATTTGTTTTACTTACACATTTCTTCTAGTTCATTCTTTTATTAATAAGAATTCAGTTTCAGTCAATTAATTAATTATTTTTGTCTACTTATGTGTCTATAGAGATATGCTTTTATTTTAAAACTATCACATTTATTCATTTATTTCTAATTGCTCATATGTCTATAGAATAAATTTATATTCAATTTTTATCTAGAGTTTTATTTGTTTATATCTAATTAAATTGTTTGTCTATCCTTATTTAGAAGTCAAATTTTACTTTCTATATACTCATATTTCACTTGTAAATTAATAGAAATTAGAAGCTATAACTAAAATTTTGATTGGTTAGTTAACTGTACATTGATAGAAATAAAAATTCATAGATATAGCATTGTTTGTACATATCCTATTCATCCATGTATATACATAGGAAGAATGCAAAATTCACACTAGGATTAATAAAACTCTAGAAAACATAAAGTAAAAACCTTAAAATAATAAGGAAGTAAGAAAAATAATACTCAGATAATGAATAACCTGAAGCTAAGAATACCTAAAAGTCACATAACTAAAAGAATAATAATATAACAAAATTGAATGATTATGCTCAAAATCATTACACAAAAAGAGAATTGATCTAGCACATAAGGTTAACTACAATTTACAACTTTGCTAGTTCAAACAACTCAATGAATGATTAAAGTAGAATTTCCATCTTATCCATTCATGGGAACTGCTTTAATTTATAAACTTATTTCTCTGCATACTTTTATGGTTAAAATGATTCTTTGCATTGATCTATTGGTAATGTATTTCCGCATCAATTTGAGCTCATTAATAAAAAAAAAGAGTGCAAGAATATTTCAAGTATATGTAGGAAAGCTTAAGTTGAGCATAGAAGAAAGAGATCAATGAAAAATCAGAACCTCTATGATTAATTTTAGCTCACAAATCCAAGCAAAAGTGCCTACAAGTTCAAGTTCCGGATGTAAGGAAATGATTGAATAAATCAAAACTATATCCTGGACAACATCAATCTTCAAATGCAGCATTATGGACTAAATAACAGAAGATTAGTTAAGACTAGCAACAATATCTATGAGCTCAAATGAGAAATCCATGAAGGAAAGCACTAAAAGAGATAATTTGTCACATTTGATTATATTTCTTTCAATGCTATATACTCTAGATGCCTCTGAATGAACTGTCTTGGATTTGAATTAAGTTGAGTATACTCTTTTGAACTGAATCATTTTAAAAATCTTAATAAACCTTAAAATGATCAAAACTCTAACATCATTACAGTCCTAAGGCATAGTCAAGCTTGTTTGGGAAACTTTACAATTTAAGGTCTCGGATAGGAATTCCATTCCTAATCATTCCTTCTGTAACAATGTTTATAGGCTTGATCTGACATAAAGAACTAGAATTGAAAAATAAATTCATAAAGACAACACTCATAACCATAACATATAGGAAGTTAAAATGGAGTTCTTAATAACAATATGAACCCACTTAGTTCAAAACATCTAGCAAAAAAAAATTAAAAATATTTACTTCTTTACAACCTCAATAACTACTAACAACTCCTTAATTCTATCCTGAGTCTCAGATAACTCGTTTTCCAATCTGTATTTCTACTTATAATTTCCCCATAAGCTATGCATCGATTGGTCAAAAGAAGATTAGAAGAAGCATTTGCCTTCTTGGCATAGTTCAGCTCCCTCTTTAACTGCTTCACGTCTTCCTCCAAAAAGTGAAACTTGCTTCATCTTTGTTCATATCTTAACCTCGTATATTATCTTTCCAATTAAATATTATAGACAGAGAATACGAAAGGTCATAATCAGTTTCCAAAAGATAAATAAACTCTATGAACCAAATTTAAGTAATCGTCTTATTGGCAGCACAAACAAGAAATAGATCTTTATAACTTAGAGACCCAAACAGGATACAATAGGATCATGCATTCTCACTTTTAGATAACAATGAATAAAATATGCTAAAAATCACATATTCAATGCTTAAAACACTATAAGAATGATCCTATGAAACATAAAATATAAATCACCAAGTATAAAACTTTATAAAAGATCAGAAATTAGAAACTACTAATGCAAGTATAAAGAATCACAACATTACATATAAAAAGTTCAGATCAGTAAAAGACACAAAAGAAAGTAAAAATATTTAGTCGGTCAAAACATCAACAACTGGCTCCAATTCTTTAACCCTCTAATGAGCCTTGGCCAATTCTGTCTCCAAATGTTTAATGCGCTCTATGGCCTCCATATAAGTCATGGAGTTCTTAGTCAAGAGACGCATAAAATGATAAGTACTACCCCCTAACATAATCCAAATTAGCCTTCAATTGCTTGATCTTGTCCTAAAGAATCAGACATCTCTCTATAGCCCTAAAAGCTAGATCACTATTCTCACCTTGAATCAGCTTTAAAGAGGAACTCGATAACTCCATACTACCTCTTTTAGAACTAAAGAGTCGTCTCCTCTCTAACCCCTTTAAACAAGAAAAGAGAATGAAGAGAGCTCCTCCACTTCCCCAAGTATCCCGTCAACTCTGCCATTAATACTCCTAACTTCTCTCCTAATAATAATGATTGCTAGCCGTTAAAATAGAAGAGGTGAACATTAAAATAAGAACCTAACAATGAACTGACCATCTATTGTCACCGTATAAAATCATTCTTATTAAATTTGGTATATAGATATAATTTTGATGAATAATACATGCTTAATTGTTCAATGATTGATTATTGCTCTTCACATGAAAATGCCTCTTGCCATGATGAAAACTTATTATCTTTAATTATCTAAATACTTAAAAAATATTTAAATATTACAATCATAATCAACATGAATTCGATCGTTACACTAAATCACTTCATGGTAAAGAAAATTATGTAGTGATATCCATAGGCTCTAGATAACAAAAGTGAGAAAACAATAATCCAGGGTTCAACAAAATGGGGTAGAAGAACTTATATAGATTCTAGATAACAGAGGTGAGAAAACAATATTCTAGGCCTCAACAAAAAGGGGGAGAAGAACATAAAGAAAGATTATATAAACAAGAAGAAAAATATAATTAAGGGGGAGTGAAATGTGAGAGACTTGTAAGATAGTATATATTAAAATTAGTAAATCGAACTCCGTAGGATTATAAACCTTAGATATTTAAGAAAATTCCAAATTCTTAATAACAATCCTCAAAGTTTTTTTATCATCAAAAAGGAAAAAATTGTCAGGATTATTAAATATGATTTTGATGATAACAAAACTTGTATTAAGATATGAAATATATATGTGCTTAAATCTCTAACAATCATATGCATAATCATAAATAAATATTAATTAGTATGAATATATAATCATAAATGTTTAATTATGAAAGCATACATCCTTTACTCTATGGTGCACTTAAATTTATTTATCATTCATTCATGCATTAATTTGTTAAATTATACTAAGCACAATATTCACTAAAGCTTTCACGTTATGTACTTAATAGATATGTATATTATCCTTGCTCTACAATATGTCACAATCATGTGAGAATAAAATATATTCTGACATATATCTGAAAGCTAACATTGTAGCAAGTGCAAAAAAGTTTTGAGTGCAGGATCATAATCATTTGTAACAAACTGCCACAATTATTTGTTACGTTCCAAAGGAGTTGAACTGATGAAGATCATGAAAGAAGAAGAAGAAGAACAAAACATAAGACAAGCAATAAGAAAGATTGTATTATCTAAGAGAAGACTTCTACAGACAAATATAATGGAAGAAAATAAGGCTTCGAAGATGCGCTATAACAAGCTGCACTATCTGTTAAAATCAAAGAGAAACTTTCACAGACAAATGCAAGACTGAAGCAGTTGAAAATGAAGCCATGATCAAAGAGCATAGAGTTGTTCGAGAAATACAAACTATCTACACCGACCAGATAAATTTGTCTAAGACAAAGAAAGAAGAAAAAGCTCTATCAAATACTCAAACAAAGAAAGAAAGAAGAAATTGCTGCTTAGAAAATCATGCACAAAATGAAGAAAACTTCATCTAACCAACAAATTTAGAAGAATGTATTCATCTGAGGATAAAAAGTCAAGATGAACAGACAAAGAAGTGCAACTTTAGTGGAACCAAAATGAACAAATCAAGATTGAAGAAAGAAAGAAGTTGCAGAAATAAACTCCTTCTGATACTCAAAGAATGCAGAACAAATAAGGAACTCTACTTCATCTGCAAATCAAATTTATTTGTTACCTACTATAGACAAAGCAACAGACAAAGTGGAAGATGAAGTAGAAGCTGCACAGTAAGTATAAACGAAACTACACAGATAAAGTAGCTACTTGGGCAAAAGGGACTTCAACAAACAAAGGCATGATCGTCCGCAACTTACTACACACTAACCTATATGCAATGTGCAAAGTAATTTGTTTAAGACAAAGTAGAGCAGAGTTCATCTATCACTTAAATAAGATAAATACTGCACTTTGTCTATTCGAGCAAGACAAAGATAAATTCATCTGTCACCTCCAACAAACAAATACAAAGAAGAACATCACACTTTGTCTTTTTATGAGGTTTGTCTATCGATCAATTCAACTTCATTTACAAACTTGTGATTGACTGATAAACAAACAAATCGAGAATCGTCTGTAACTTATGATAGACAAATGTAGACAGAGAGAGGTAGTGACTTATTAGAAGAAAAATGATTCATGTGACATGCATTTAAATCACATTTGCATCTGTGCTTTCAATTTGCAAACTCGTCTTAGTCATAATTTTAGGCAACAAGCGACACTGTAAGCTTTCAAGCTATGTTAAGTCAAAATGAGAAAAGACATCTCAACAATAGCTTATTTTACTCTCTGTAAAAGAACGGTGATGCAGCAGCTCAAGACAAATAAAAAAAGAGTGGACTTCGATGGAAGAAATCTTAACGGTCTTATTCATTCAATGCTGCTCCCGTTTCTGCATTAAACAAAACCCATCTTCTCCAATGAATGAAACTATTTAAGGAGACAAGGTGGAACACTACAAGGTAGTGAAGGAAGACATTTCAGATGTGCTCAACCTTATGCAAATCCTTCCACTCATAGCCAAGAGCTTAAACAGTCATCTATCTTTCATTAGCTTAAACTGCATATCCTTATGGACATTAGTTTACTGTATAGGAAGATCTTTGTATTATATAGAGTTGTAAAAGATATCAAATCTTCTCCTATACTTAAAAGAAACACTATGTAAAAGTATATAAGTTGTTGGTAAACTTGAAACCAAAGAGTTGTTAGTGAGCTCTAGAAAACCAACAAGTTTGTTGGTGATTTTTGAAACTAGTGAATTTCTTGGTAAGCTCGTGAAAACCAGAAAAGTGTTGGGAGTACTATGTTAATGCTCCCTAGAGCTAGAATCCATAAGAGTGTTGAGAACACTATTTAACCCCCCTGGAGTTGGAATCCAAAAGAGTACTAGGAGCACTTTTATATTTTCATTATATGGGATATAGTGAAATCCAAGGCATAATAAGTGTGTACTTTTGGAAGAGTTTATATAAGGATAGGTTTCCTAAACCACTATAAAAATTGTGTTGTTTGTGTATATATTTTCTTACTTGTTTTATCTTTCATAAACTTTATTATTTTTATTATTTATTTTACAATGCACCACAAACAATCATGAAAAGAGGGATATGTTTGACTAGTGGCTAAGCAATGAATTTTTTACATACCCAATTCACCCATCCCCTCTTGGTTAAGTTGTATTATGAGATTCTATAATATTTATTTACTTTACATATCACCATCTACCTTTTTGTGATACCCTGTGGTGGTGCCACTGAGGAGGTAGTGAAAAGATTGCCATGTGCCTGGCAGGCTTAGTAGCTAAGGGCACAAGAATGAAACAATCCCACATTGAAAAGGGGAGAAGGGTCCTGGTAATTTAAGTGAGGGAGATAAGGATAACATGATGTGATGTGTTTTAAATCTATGTCGTGTTGTATAAAGAGCACCAAAGAGGATAATATCACACCATAGGATCCGGGCCAAACCAAATACACCAAAATCAGAAATGATGCTTTACTTGGTTGAAGACACTAAACCTTAACCTTATTTCTCAAAACACACTCACAGTTTTAAGCTTAAATATATTTTAAAGCTCCAACTTAATTATAACTTAAACCTTAAAAATTTATATTTGATACAAACATAATAATTTAGGTCACTTTTAATAATAAATTTAAATTATCCTTTTCAATTTTCTAACTACATTGTCAAATTTTAGTTTGAAAAATTTTGTTATCAATGAAATATGAAGATGTATTTATAGATTACCATATTTGTGATAAAAAAATAATTTTATCATTATGCTTTTACTTCATTCATTAATTTATAAATAGCTTTTTAAGACTTTTAACATATTCTAACATATTATGTTTGACATTTAGTGCTTAAGACTTGAAATATTTATATAAAGATTGAAATAAATGCATGCACTAACATTTATTTATTAATTTCACAAAAAGCAGCCCACTGATTGAGTTGAAATTTGGGACAATGACTTTAACATTACCCAACTCTATTCTAACATGAGGTTGGGTTGAACCTAGACTCATCGCTCGCTTCCCGCCCTGTGATGCATTATTTATTCAAAAAACCTAGCTAATTTATCCTTATTTAATCTATTTTTCGTTTGCATTCTCAATCTTGTTCTACCATTTCTTCTCTCTACCTTGTCTTTAGATTTCACATTTTCCTCTTATTTTTTCATCTTTTTTTCCTAATTACCACCACACATACCCTAAATTTATTGATTTCTTTTCGAGATTTTTCAGTAACATGGCCCACTTATTAATTTCTTCTACTAATTTTTTGGGTGGTATGTCAAGTACTTCTTAGATTTTCAAGTTTGGGTTCCATGAAACATTTCCATAAGCATTCATGTGGAAGATCGACCATCTTCGCACTGAAAGCATGACTTTTTTGTCTCGTCCTCGACAAGCTTTCCAAAATACCTACTTCGAAAGTTATGCCTCATGCTTCAAAATTTTGCTGCACGTGCTTAGAAATGTTTGCTTGGCTAAAATAAAATATTGTCTTTGATTAGTGGACTAGAAAATTAAAATTATTTTAGAGCAAAAATTTTAAAAGATGGGTAATTGATCCCAAATTAATGATTTTAATTCTATGGTCCACCAAAACTTTTACAAGATGATGTAGCATTATTAGCTAGTTAACAAGCATTTTTAGATATATTAATCAGATTGGATTTTATCCAATAATCTCTTGTAACCCAAAAGAAAAGATTCATGAAAATTTTCATAAAACCAGTTCAATTACATTGCTGCCACCTAAGCCATGCCTATCATCTATGCGTAGATGCTGTTATAATCCTATCATTGTTAATACAACGCCTTACATGGAGTCTTTGTATGGTTCTAGCATGCCTATTCTTTTGTCAGGTTAGTGGTGACTCTTTCAATTTCCTTCTTCTTTCTTTGTTGATGATTTGGTGAAGATATTTAGCCATGTGTTGATGCTTTTGCTGGACAAGGTCTAAAATATCCAAATAGGCTTAGGCATACTTTTCCTTTCTTGATTCATATGGGCCATCACTATCACATTCTCCATCTCGTAATGCTGCTTTAGTGAAGAAATTTCTTGTTTTTAGCTGTAACAATTCCTCTTGTTACCCACAGCCTATTGATGAACAACCAAGTAACATGTGGTTTCCTGGGTTTTAATGGGATGAAAAATAATGTTGAGATCTAGATCCAAAAATACCATAATAAATGCAATCATGAATCCGAGGGTAAGTTTTCTAAGATGTATCATACTCCACCAAATGTAACGTAATATGTAAAGGCCTCCAAACACACTCATCCATATGGAATCATATTAGTGGCCCACAAATCCAATAGCTACATGCATAACCGTTAGGGATCTATAAGATAGGATATTTACTATTCAGCTAGCACTATGCTACGTCAGATTCTCATTCTAATGGGAAGCCTTTTCCAACTACAATACGGTTCTATAAGACTATAGAACCATTTCCTAAAAAAAAATTCTAAAAGAATTAGGGATTTATATTTTTCTATAATCTTCCTGTGGATAGGAATCTTCATCCATTTTGCATACAGATTGCATATATCCCTACTTGTTTATATTTTTTATGCTCAACTATAAATACATCAGGTGTGTACTCTCTTAGTGAAGCTCTATCTTTGTTATTCATACTCTCTTCTAAGGTCCCATACTAACTTCCCCCCAAGAATCACTTGTTGGGAAACACGATTGAGAACACACAAATAAGCATAAATTAATTGCATAGAGAACACAAGATTTACGTAAAAAACCCTTCAAAACAGAAGAAAAAAAACCATGGGAGAAAGATAATGAATCCACTATGAAATACAGGTTATAGAGATACACTCAAGATGCCTCACACACATTCATAATCAACACACTCTAATAACCCACTCTCTTACTCCTGTTTGGGAAAAACTCTAGGATCTACATGATGACTCCTCAATCACAACCCTAGAATTCTCCCACTGAATCATTAACTGACATTTTAATTTATAACCTAGCACAATACACATTCCATAATGCATATATCCCTCAATATGCATTACCTAAAACGTATAATCCATGCGCATGCCCGGTGAGCTTTGCAGAAGACAAGACACAAAAACCCAACAAATCTCCACCTTGGCTTGTATTCTGCAAACATCAAGTCAACTCTACCTTGACTTGGATTCCACAAACATTAAGCCAACTCTTGAAGATTTAAACCAATGTCTTTAACATCTGCAAATCAATCATTAGCTCACCATCGGTTAGTTCATCATCCATCATGCTTAAACCAGTATGATCTTCATCTCCACCTGAGATGCCCACACAGTCCACAATTATGCAACTTGTGGCCCTATCTCTTCCATCCTGCTAGCATCCGAAGAGATCAGACTGCCACAACCAAAGATCAAGAAGACTACCTCTCAATGTGCATCTCACCGTCTTCTTTGTCTCTTCATGAAGCTTTTCCTGTGAACCTTGTTGCATCACTGATTGGTCCATCTTTGCACACCACTCATATTATCACCACCCGTACATTGGATTGGCTAGATCCAATTGCCTTCGTGACTGCTACCCGTGTGTAACCCTTTAACCGCAACATCCTCGTTCGCTCAGATAATCACATGAGTACAAGAGCTCCACCTATCTTCGTACTCACCATCCTTCACATGTAGGCCAAACTGCACTTCTTTGTACACTCCTCCACCAACTCCTGCATACTACACATGTGTCAAACCTGCAAGCATGTCAAACTCGTATGCCACCCACATACCAGTGCAAGGAACCATGTACTCATCCATGCACCACCCATGCATCCGCTATCAAACCATGCTTACATTGTTGAATTTGTTTTCCAACCATCATAGTCTTAGGACTCCCAAGCTCTCTCAGATCCACTGTCGATCATAGTTACAGGACTCATCATCGTCCACCACTGATCACAGTCTCAAAACCAAAGCTACTATCCACCGTGGATATTAGGAAAACCACCGTCTAATCCTCGTGCTCTCTGTGCACCATCCGCACCTTGCACGTATAGACAAAAACCAACCAATGCAACATCTATAGCACATCCATTCGTGAAGTCCACCAATCCACCTTAATCTGAACCATCCATGTGCACAATTAACATCAAAATAACATGATCACTACACCGATCCACTCATATCTACTCAAATTTGTGCTGCAATAAACTTGATCGAACTTGATCTACCTCGATCAAACACGATCACTATGATCCAACCTTGCTCACGCCCAATGATGCACCATCTACTAGATCTGCAATGTGCATAAACTTTGCAGCCCCTCAAAACATCCAAATCTATCAACTAGGATCACTGATCATCACCAAATCACCATTGATTTGCTTTTATCCATCAGATTTACATCACTGAAGCATAATTTGCCTAATTTGAACCCACCATTGTGTTCACGGCATCTAAAAACCGAGATCACCCAAAATGGGTTGCATGTCTACAACTTCAGTATACTGCCAATGCACTGAATTTATGCACATCATCTTCCTCCCTAAAGAGGGTTACCCTAGTTGCTGTAGTTGCTGCCCTTTGCATCGTCCACCGCCGACCGTCGGTCAACCAATCCACTCCAACCATTGGAATGGAATATCCTCTTCGACCTCTGAAGACACATCTCCATTGCAGATCTCATTCTCGATTGTCGGAAAATCCAAGAGAGAACCTGCCGTAAAAGTTGTCCTTCTTCTTCCTTGTTAACGACCTAGCTACCACTGCTGTGCCTCCTCCAATTGCCTTTTATTCTCCTCCCTGCCACTAATTTTGCCGCTGATTTTCTTCTCTGGTGGGAAAAACCCATCTATGGCTAAAGGAGAAAACCCATTAGTGCCTGTCATTAGTGCTTCTTTCTGCCAAATTTGGCCATTGTTGATGTTTTTTGCCCATTATGGCGACACCGCCTTGCTAATGTCATCCTGCCCCGCACAAAATATGCCTCCATCTGCTCATGTCGCTGCTTGTCTTCTTCAATCCTGATAGAAAAATGACTATCGCAATCTGCTATTACCGTACTCAACACTGGACGATGCCCTCTCTTCGCCGCTGTCAGCGCCATCATCGACCATTGTTACTCTGACACCTCTACCTCCTTCGCTGCTGCTAATCACTCAATGTCTTTGGCCAGAAATTCATAGCCCTTTGGTGCCCCAACGTCGCTCGATCTCCCCACTGTCCAATCAAGGTCCAATGCACGCCCGCAGCACTCCGATAAGCCACGTTGTAGATGCATGCCCCTCTTACAACAAATATAACCGTCCCATTTGCCCATCTCATGCCTGATCCAATCTAGCCATTGGATCTCCACTTGCATGCATAAAAAAATTGGGTGATGAACAACCTTCATTCCGACAGTAACAAATCAACTTTTTTTTTCTTTCAATGCCTGAAATCTCTCAAACCAAATCTCTGATACCACTTTTTATGAAATATGATTAAGAACATATAAATAAGCATAAATTAATCACACAGAAAATATAAGATTTATGTAGAAAACCCTTCAAAATAGAAGGAAAAAACCACGGGAGAGAGATAATTAATCTATTATGAAATATAGGTTACAGAGATACACTCAAGATGCCTCACTCACATATTGAGGAATGCCTCACACACATTCACAATCAACACACTCTAATAATCCCCTCTCTCATTTCTCTCTGGGAAAAACTCTAGAAGCTACATGATGACTCCTCAATCACAACCCTAGAATTCTCCTACTAAATCCCTAACTTACGTCTTGTATTGAGGACAAGAAAATGAGGATGAAATAATGTAAATGGAATAACATGACTAGAATTGGTCGACTTTGAAATGAATCAACTAATTTTCATTATTATTGATTTTCCTCAATTGATTACACTTACTGTGTACATCAGAAAATTATATGTTCACATCCCAGACCACAAGTGGTCCTAATTACATCTCTACAATGGAGAAAACCCTTGATTAAAAGGAAAAGTACAATGCATCTTAGAAATCCAAAAAATAAATCACACACATTCTCTCAAAATAGGTGTGTGCTGTTTTTGGGATCACCGAGCACATTGTGAGGACTTGATATTTAGGAGATCGCCTCAAGTTAATGGGCGGATGGGATGACACAGTTCTAGACTGGGTTGCTAGACATTAGGTCAACTAGGAGATGGGTGTTTTGATCTGATTGGTTTGTCCCAAGTGGAATCAAGACCGGGTGATTTCTATTGTTTAGACTGTAAGAAATCATAGAGACAGTAGATGTTTTATAACCCGATTGGCATATCCCGGAAGGACTCAAGACCGGGTGATCTCTATTATGTTTAAACCTAAAAGAGATCAGAAGAAAGCAGGCGACCTAGGTTTGATTAAGCCTTCTCTCATTGCCCATGAGAAGCTTAGGAAGAGTGGGTTAGGTTAACTGGGTTTAGCTCGGCTCTCTCAATTACCCATGAGAAGCTTAGGAAGAGTGGGCCAGGTTGACTGGGTTTGGTTATTTTGATGAACGGTATATGCTAAGGTTTGACTTGGTGAGTCACGATTCAATGACTCGGTCTTAGACTTAGGCTTTTGAATAAGTTGGTGAATACTAGTTGCTAAGGTTTAACTCGGTGAGTCATGACTCAGTGACTCGGTCCTAGACTGAGGCCTTTGAATAAGTTGGTGAGTGGTGGTTGCTAAGGTTTAACTCGGTGAGTCACGACTCAATGACTCAGTCCTAGACTTAGGCTTTTGAGTAAGTTGGTGAGTGGTGGTTGCTAAGGTTTGACTCGATGAGTCACGACTCAGTGACTCAGTCCTAGACTTAGGCTTTTGGATAAGTTGGTGAGTGGTGGTTGCTAAGGTTTGATTCAGTAAGTCATGACTCAGTGACTCGATCCTAGACTTAGGCTTTTGAGTAAGTTGGTGAGTGGTGGTTGCTAAGGTTTGACTCAGTGAGTCACGACTCAGTAACTCGGTTCTAGACTTAGGCTTTTGAATAAGTTGGTGAGTGGTGGTTGCTAAGGTTTGACTCGGTGAGTCAAGACTCAGTGACTCAATCCTAGACTTAGGCTTTTGAATAAGTTGGTGAGTGGTGGTT
>JAYJMB010061234.1:0-26401 GCA_036873735.1 Pouteria campechiana | reverse complement strand
GTCTTTTTGTTCCCTGCTTGTGCTGCCCGAACTAGAAGCTGTAAAATTTGCTTTGCCATTTCCAATTCACGCTACAACAATCTGTTACTCAACAGACAACCCATCATATGAGCAACTAAAAGGTAGATTCATCTGCATACCACAACTTTGACTATCACTTACAATAGACAAACTAATAGATGAACCATTTGGAAGACTTTGTCTATAGCCTACAACTTCGTATGCTAATTTCAACAAACAAACAACAGACAAAGTCATTTTGTCTATCAGGGAAAGATGCTTTTTCTGTCAAAAGAATCGTCTACTGCTTACAACAGACAGAGCCACTTTGGTTGATGAAAAGAAGACTTCGTCTGATGACAGTCACTTTATCTTCCATGAAGAAGTTTTATCCGTGCCAGAAGGATCATCTAATACTTACAATAGACAAAGTTACTTCGGCTAATGAAAAGAAAACTTTGTCTAGTGAAAGACACTTTGTGTAATATGAAGAAGCTTTGCTAGCACCACAAAGATCGTCTACCACTTACAATAGATAAAGCAATAGATAAAACTACTTTGCCTAAATGAAAGAAACTTTGTCTGTAAAGAAGAAGAACTTTGTCGGCATCTCTACAATTCATCTATTACTTATAATAAACAAACTAAAAGATGAAGTAAGATGCTGCAATGGTCTCTGATAGAATTAAAAGGACACAGTTATCTTTTTTGTGGATCTACTCAGAGCCACTTTGTCTATTACTTACAAGAGATAAAATGAAGACATAAATAGACAAAGTCCTCGGATAAAATAAAACATATCATAAAGAGTAGAGGCTAGCTATACCTGACATCGCTGACTACACTCTCTAGTCAAAATCTTATTTGAAGTAGATTTTATTAGGTAGATTGGATAAATTGAGCTAAGCTAAAGATGGAAAGAAATTCAAAGGAATGTAGTCTACTTTCTGATAAAGGTTGTAATATTCAGAGGTTGCATCCCTTCAAGCTTAATGGGGGTCTTTCCATGATAGTGAAAGAATCAGTCAAGCAGAAAAGTCTTTTTTTAGCATTTGTTAAAACCAAAAAAACATCTTCTTCAAGAATGGCATTGCAGGCTTTCCAGCTACAAATGAGTTTCTCAAGAAGACAACTGTTTAATGGGAGAAGTTGGAATGGTCTTTCATATTCAAAGGAAAGCCAACTACCTCCAATAGATAGAACTTTCTAAAACAATGTAAAGGTAGTGTAGTGTCAATAAAGAAGGTTGAGGAAGGTGAGAGAAAAATCAAAATAGAGTTTTATCAAGTAACATCTTTCAATCAGACTATGCTTCCACTTAGATAATCAATCTCCATTGCATTGATAGACAATAAGCCTAAAATTTTTATCTTAATTAAACACCTGGAGCATTGATATCTAATGAGCTTCAATGAGATATCATTTTATATATGAGCTTAATCCTTGTATAAATCAGCCTAAGGAAAGAGGTAATGTAAAATGCAAAAAGAGTGTTGTTAATCAGCTATGTGAGTTGGTGGTGAACTCAAGAAAACCACATTGTATGAGCAATAGGTGAGCTTTGAAAAATCAACAAGTTTGCTGGTAATCTTTGAAACCAGTGAGTTTCCTGGTGAGCTTGTAAAATTAGAAGAGCATTGGGAACACTATGCTTACACCCCTTGGAGCTGGAATCCAAAAGATTGTTGGGAACACTTTTTACGCCCGCTAAAGCTGTAATCTAGAAGAGTGCTAGAAGTACTTGTGTACTTCCATTGTATGGGATATAGTAGAACCCAAGGCACAATGAGTTGGTGCCCCTGAAAGAGTGGATGTAGGGACGGGGTTCCCGAACCACTATAAAAGTTCCGTTGTTTGTGTGTGTGTTTATTCATCTATTTGGTTCTTCATTAAGTATAAAATTATCACTCACATTATCATGCACACAAGATAACCTGCCTGAAACAAGAATTACTCAGAGAAGTTGAATTTGGAAGTGAAACAGTCATGTTGATTAAACAATCAGATTTGGAAATTACATATGTACTACACAACTACTTCTTAGCTCATTAATTTTTATTTGGTCATAATCTTTTTATGCTAAATTCACCCATCTCCTCTTGAGCTACTCATTTACATGGGTCCAACAAGTGGTATTAAAGCAGGCCATCAAAAGTTAACTTGTGAAGAAATTCCCATGGCTAAATCATTCCACAATATTCCTGTTCAAGGACAAGTCATTCACATACTCTTATGCATTAATGAAACACTCTAAAATTCTTGAGACTCATGTCTCTCACTAAGCATGATAGAATGCTGATATCTAGCTTTGTTAAAAATACATTAGAAATTACATGTGACAAAGCTAACAAGGTCCAAAGGACCAAAATAATTAACTCTACAGGAGCTGCAAAGAAAAGAAAAGTTAGAAGAAGCACTTAAGCAAAATTCAGAGGAGATAAAGGCCATCAAATAAGCAATTTTCAGTATCTTACCATTCAATAAAATGAGGTAATTTTCTGATTTAAATTCTCAAATCTTCAAGAAATCTATATTTGCTTTGAATGTTACTTGATTGATAGCATATCTTGAATGACACACATGATATGCTACCTATAAAGTTGAAAGTATATCATTCAAAATCGTTTGTGCATGCGTCATTGATTTGTTTATACATATAAATAGATTAATCACTCAAAATTTAGAAAATTAAAAACTTTTAATCATAAGTAAACCAATATTATCTCCTCAGACAACCATTTTTATCTGAGATCAAAAATAAATTAAAAAATCCCTTCATTTTATATCTGCCCGCAGATGAAGTCTCCACTTTGTTTGTAGGATTGTCTGATGCATCCAAATTTGTCTAAAGCTGCCGAGGACATACTCGATAAAAACCTTTTTTCTAACTTCATCTCAAACCCACCTCTATCATTCACTATTGGTGACAAAAATTCTCTTTCCAGAAGAAGGTGATTCAAATTCCCACTATTTCTCCCTCCACTCCTCATCTTCTTGGCACCATTTTCCATTGCTCATTTTTGTGCCAAAAACCCTCAAGCTCTTCCACAACAAAATCCTAAAACCTTAGCTGATAGAAATGGTGGATACAAGAGCTACAAAGATGATTCCAGCATCCACATCTGAAAGAAAAAGAAGTGAAAAGGAGTCAGAGGAATTGCATGCGTTAGGAAGAAGCCAAGTACAAAGAAACAGATTTCTAGAGATAACTTTTCAAAATGATGAACAAAGTTATTAAGATTACATGAATAAATTTTATCAATAGAAAAGTAGTAAAGGGTAGAGCCATTGATTTCAAACCTTTTCAGAAGACGAAGTTGGAGGTATGTGACTAGATAAGCTTCTAGGGTTGGAAAAATCATATGAGTCGCAAGGACAAAAGCTATTCCAGAATGGTAAAAATACTTCTCTGCAATTATGACCATAAGAGTAAGAAATCATGGATTGGAAATGAGGAGATAGATTTGTCCCCCCAAAACATTAGAGAATATTTGACTCTTCCCCTAGTTGAAAGATAGACATTTTAGTGGCCAGCATCCAGGAGAAAATTGTTCTCACAATTGACAGGAACACTTATTGGTGAGAATGTAAGGAATATAAATCTTAAGGATCTAAATGTAAACCTAAGGCTTGCTCACCTTATCCTGAATAACAACATTCATCTCAAGGTAGGAAGTAGGGATAATGTTTCTGAGAAAGATGCAAAGATTCTTTGGGCATTGAAGTATAAGAAGAAATAGGATCTTGCCAAACTGATGTCTGACCATCTCTTTCAAGTCAAATCATCACCAAGACTTCCTTTGCCTTATGGAATGGCAATGACTCAAATATTGAAAAGGCAGAAGTGGACTTATCATATGAAGTTCCAGAGGTATTCAAATCCTCAAACATAGTTGATGTAGTAACACTAAAGAGGATGAGAATACCCATACCATCAAGTGATACAGAAGAGGAGGAAGAAATAAGAAGTGAAAAACATGAGCAAACAGAGAGAGTATAAAAGGTGAGAGAAGAAGAAGAAAAAGAATAAAAAGAAGAAGAAGAAGAAGAAGAAAGGATATAATTTGTCAGGGAAGAAAGAGAGGAAACTCCTTCAATAGCTGCAACAGAAGAGACAATAACACTGGAAAGAGAAGTAGCAACTGCAGCAGAACCATCTTCACACAATAGCCCAATTCCATCTCCCTTCAACCTACTCACTTACCTCCAGTAGTCTAACACATTCCACGAGGTTATGAGTCTCCACATCATAGTCCAACTCCATCTTCTTTGTACCTATTCATTCATCTCCACCTACCCAATACATTCCATAAAATCTTGAAAATGGGCTTCAAAATATTGAACAATTTGCTACATCTATGACACTAAGAATGGTTTTATTAGACAAAAAGATAATAACCTTATTCTCTTTAATGGAATCCATCAAAAATCAAAAGAAGCCAACTTTTATCTCACCCATTAGAGAAATTCACTCAGCCTCTCTAGCCCCTCATTTAGTTCACTCCTCTCCTACCTCATCTCATCAATCACCTCATTTCTCTTCTGTTCCACTCTTAGCACATCATACACCTCATAAATTTCCATCTCTTGCTCATCACACAGATCTTCCACTAGAATCTCCAAGGTTTAATTTTGTGTCTTCTATATCATAGTCAACAATTCCAATAAGTAAAATCTTTAAATCTTTAAAATCCACTTCAAAGAAACATTCATCCCAAGAAAATCCCTCTTCACCTCCACAAAACATCAGTCAACCCACTCCACTAGAAATCATGCCATCCTCATCTAAATTATATCAGTTTGTGTCTCCCAAACTCCCAAAATAAAATTCCTTAATCCCTAATAATTAAAAATTAAAAATGACCCTTGAAGAAATTGAACATAGACAATTAATAAATCAAATAGTTGCCTTCACTCTTCAATCATAAAATAAATCCTTCACTCTATTTAATCTTCCTTTTTCAAATTTTGAATACCAAGATTATCTTGATAGCATTATAATAATGAAGGATCCATCCAAAACTTTCAAACCTAAATGCCTTCCAAATGGAGATAAAATCATTGATAAAATTCTAAATGAATTCACCCAACAACCACTAAATGCTACTCCTTCTATTGAACCCTCTTCTTCTACAAATCACACTTCTTCCAAATCATCCCCCTCTACAACACCTCCTCCTGTTGAACAATCTCCATCCACAACACTTGCTCTCTCTATCATTGAACCATTTCCTTCGACCACCCATTAACTCTCTACTAGTGCTTAACTTCTGCAAGGATCAAAGCTTCAGTCTTCAGGCTTTAAATAAGCATAAATCAAGGAGTTGAACCTACGTCTATTCCTCAAAGCATAATCTCTGTGACACATGCCACCTTCAACTATTGAACAAATGCCAACACCATAGCAATTCATCATGACAAGCCTCCTCCATATCTAGAGCTATTAGATGATAACTATTGAGTTGGGATTGAACTCATTGATCATCATGAAATAGCTCCAAATCCTCTTATGCTGACTACAACTATTTTTGAAAGATGGCCAACTACCAACAAGGAAGCACAAGGTTGAGGATTACCTCTTCCTCATCCAATACTAATGGATCTGGACTACCTTAGAAAATTCAAATTGTCCCTCGTGTCCCAAAGGCTCTTAATGTGAAACTCCCATTAGAAAACTGAAGTCTTTTTGAAAATTATGATTTGGGGTCACTGATGTATTTTGTCATATACTGTACATATCTCACATTAATGAAATTTTTTTTTGTTTTCATCACTTACAATGTTGAATCTTAATTTTCCCTCTAAATCTTTTTTATTATGAAAAAAGGGGGAGAAATATATGCAATGAGTAAAAATATGAGTGAAAATAAGACCATACAGGAGGAAAATTTAATGATGGTACCTACTCAGGGGGAGCCGAGCCACATGAACAAAAAATCTAAAAATAGGAGAAGTTAAATAAGCAAATTTAACACTAAGTCAGGGGAGCCATAATACACTTGTCTATGCAAAAATTTCTTATGCATTTACATTTATAAATATCTTTATCCTCTTTCACTCAAATATTTTGTCATCATTCAAAAGGGGGAGAATGTTGAACTAAATGTTGCATATGGCAATTAATTAGGTTTTGAAGATGAGCAACAACATATGAGTGAACATGTATGGTATTAACAGTTGCGTTCTCAAGCATTGCAGAAATAGATATAAGAATATAGGAAAATAACTCAAATGAAGTGGATAGCATACACAGCGAATGCATCAGCAAGTATAATCCATTGACTAAAAGAAGATAATTATAATAATAAAGAATGACACTAAAACTTTGAAAAGAAGCCATCAAGTAAATCTATAGCTAAGGAGCTCAAGCCTTGATGAGTGATCAAGAAAATCATCTACAAACAAAGTTAGTGTCAAATAGCATCTGCCTTAGGAAGATTTAGACAAATCATTACATGGACAATTCAGAAAAAAATTGCTTATAATCAACACATGTTCACAACACAAAGATGAATTTAGTTTGTAGAAGCAGAGATAAAATGGACCCGAAATCAGACAAATGAAGAAGCCAAAATGGAGTCAAAATTACTCAAGCATTTGTCTATCATAGAAAGCTCATCTGAAAACTGAAAAGGCCACGAACCTGTTTGTAATCTCTGTAGAAAATATAAAAGACAAAGAAGAAGCAGCACAACAACTATAGAAGAAAATTTCATTTGTCATCTTCATCTACAAGAGTTGTCTGCAGATAGCAACAATCAAACCATCAAACAACCTTTGAAGAAGAAAGTCATCAATGCCTCAAGGAGTTGTCTTTTACTTAATAGACAACCCATCATATGAGCGACTAAAAGGTTGATTCGTCTACATGCCACAACTTCGTCTATCACTTACGATAGCTAACTTAACAGACAAACCATTTGGAAGACTTTATCTATGGCTTGCAACTTCATCTGTTGATTTCAACAGACAAACAACATTCAAAGTCATTTTGTCTATCAGGGAAATATGCTTTGTCTATCAGGAAGAATTGTCTACTACTTACAATAGACAGAGCCACTTTGGCTAATAAAAAGAAGACTTTCTGATAAAAGTCAATTTGTCTGCTGTGAAGAAGCTTTGTCTGAGCCATAAGGATCATCTATTGCTTACAACAGACAAAGCTACTTCGGCTAATTAAAACAAAACTTTATCTAGTGAAAGTCACTTTGTGTGATATGAAGATGCTTTGCTAGTGCCATAAAGATCATTTGCCACTTACAACAGATAAAGCTACTTTGTCTAAATGAAAGAAACTTCATCTATAAAGAGAACATCGTCTGATAAGCAACAAATAAGAAGAACTTCATCTGCATCTCTACATTTCATTTATTACTTATAAAAGATAAACTAGAAGACAAAGTAAGATGCTGCAACGATCTCTGACAGAATTAAAAAGACGAAGTTGTTTACTATGTGAATCTACTCGGAGCCACTTTGCCTATTACTTACAAGAGACAAAATCAAGATATAAATAGATAAAGTCCTCAGATAAAATAAAACATATCATGAAGAGTAGAAGCTCCCTGTTTCAGACATCGTTGATTGTACTCTCCTATCAAAATCTTATTTGAAGTAGATTTTATTATGTAGATTGAAAAAATTGAGCTAAGCTGAAAATGGAAAGAAATTTAAAGGAATGCAGTCTACTTTTTAATAAAGGTTGCAATATTCAAAGGTTATGTCCCTTCAAGCTTAATGGGGGTCTTTCCATGATAATGAAAGAGTCAATCAAGTAGAAAAGTCTTTTTTGGCCTTTACTAAAACCAAAAAAGCATCTTCTTCAAGAATGACATTGCAGGCTTTCCAGCTACAAATGAGTTTCTCAAGAAGATAACTTTTCAATGGGAAAAGTTGAAACGGTCTTCAAAATTCAAAGGAAAGCCAACTACCTCCAACGGGCAGAAATTTCTGAAGCAATATAAAGGTAGTGTAGTGTCAATGAAGAAGGTTGAGGAAGCTAAGAGAAAAATTAAAATAGAGTTTTATCAAGTAACATCTCTCAATCAGACTATGCTTCCTCCTAGATAATCAATCTCCATTGTATTGATAGACAATGAGCCTAAAAGTTCTATCTTAATTAAATACTTGGAGCATTGATATCTAATAAGCTTTAAATAGATATCATTTTATATATGAGCTTAATCCTTGTATAAATCAGCCTAAGAAAAGAGATAATGTAATATGCAAAAAGAGTGTTGTTAATTAGCTATGTGAGTTGATGGTGAACTCAAAAAAATCACATTGTATGAGTTGTTGATGAGCTTTGGAAAATCAACAAGTTTGCTGGTAATCATTAAAACCAGTGAGTTTAACTCGTAAAACCAGAAGAGTGTTGGGAATACTATGCTTGCATCCTCTGGAGCTAGAATCCAGAAGAGTGTTGGGAACACTTTTTATGCCCCTTAGAGCTGTAATCTAGAAGAGTGCTGGAAGCACTTGTGTACTTCCATTATATAGGATATAGTGGAACCCAAGGCACAATGAGTTGGCGCCCTTGAAAGAGTGGATGTAGGGATGGGGTTCCCAAACCACTATAAAAATTTTGTTGTTTGTGTGTGTGTTTATTCATCTATTTTGTTCTTCATTAAGTATAACATTATGGCTAAAAAATCAAATATGGAAATTACATATGTACTGCATAACTACTTCTTCTTAGCTCATTAACTTTTATTTTGCCATAATCTTTATGTGCTCAATTCACCCCTCCTCTCTTGAGCTACTCATTTGCATGGGACCAACACTAACAAATTACTTTCTAAGTATTGCAGTATTAAATATCATTACAGTTATACTTCAAAAAAATATATACAAAAGGAATGCTCAAATAATATGACATTCAAAAGTCATTAAAAAGCAATTCAGAACTCACTTAGAGGCTTGGCCTAAAAAGATTAGAAGTTAAGAAGAATTCAGAAATTAATCAGAAGTTTCATAGAATTACTCTGAAGTAACCAGCTGTAACTTAGAACTAGACCAGAAGATCATCAGAACTAGCTTAGAATCAGTATGTAATGATGTTAAACAATAGAAAGCATACAAAAGTTACTTAGAAGCACTACAAAAGTTAAAATAAAAAATCTATTTATTATCAGAAGTTTTTCAAAAGTATAGAGACAAATTGGAAGAAATATAGAACAAGGAGATGATGCCCAGAAACAATTCAAAAGAACTGTCATGTCACACAGAATCAATGCAAAAGTCTGTGGCACTAGAAGAAATGTAGAAACATTGTCACACCCCATAGAAGAAATGTAGAAGCATTAACACACAAAAGTAATACAGAAAGTTTGGTTACACAAAACTAAGCTAGAAGAAAATTTGACCACAAAGAAGCAACCTAGAAGACAAGTTAATTATTCAGAACCATGTCAGAAGAATTCTTAGATTAGTAGAAGTAACATAGAAGCAAAACATCGTTATGCAGAAGTAAAGAAGAACCTATCATGCTGCACAGAAGCATTACAAAAATCATGACAGACTATGCAGATTCAACTCAGAAGTATTATTAGAGGCATGTTCAAGTAAAGACTAAATTTCATAAGCAAATTAGAATCTACTCAGAAGTTCTTCAAAGGACTGAAATATAACCTTTGAAAGAAAAGATAGCGAACAAAAACTTTAAAGAGGATACTGCCAAAAATTTACTTACTACAAAAGCTCTGAAAATCATTTTGTCAATTAAAAGAAGAGCATTGACAACTTTCCATCTTTCAACTCCAATTGCTACATCATTGCTAAAGCATTTAGATTATTTCAACATCAGATCTACATCAACTTCAAAAAGAGTTTGAATCTTATCTCATTGCTTCCTTTACTCTTTCAATTAAGCTTTAATTTTCATACATGTTAGCTTAAATAAGAGGCATTATTATTATACATTCCATTTGAAAAACTAAGAGCTAGTTGGTAAGCTCTGTAAAACCAACTATTTGTAAAAGTTTCTGGTTAGCTTTGGAAAACTAGTAAGTTAGTTGGTAAGCTTGAAAACTAATGTGTATAAGTTAGTTAGTAAGCTTGAAAACTAACGTGTAAGAGTTTCTAGTGAACTTGGAAAACCAGTAAGTTGTTGGTGAGCTTGTAAAATCAACAAGTGTTATAGTGGAACCTAAGTTCAGTAAAGGAGACTGACTCAGAGAAGTAGAGTAGGAACCCAGAAAGGGCCTAACTACTATAAAAATATTGTGTATGTGCTACAAGTTATTCTCTCTTTTATTTTAAGCACATATATTCACTTATTGGACAAAATTTTTAGAAGCTCAATTCACTCCCTCCCCTCTTGAGCTTCCATCCTGTTAGAGACAAACAAGTTGTATCAAAGCAAGCTTCATCAGTTAATTGTCAATTACTAGTATATTAACTTGTAAAGGGATTCAAATGGCCAGTATGTTCCATAACATATCTACTGAAGGGCAATCCACTTCCAAACCTTCACTTTTTGATGGAACCAATTATGGGTATTGAAAGATGAGGATGCAAAATTTTTTGACTGTCACAGATTACCAGTTGTGGCTTATATTTAAGAATGGGAAGAATGTTATAAACATAGAGGATAAATACACACCAGAAGATATTCAAATAGTAGAACATGATGCTAAAGCAAAGAATTATCGCTACTGTGCACTATCTTCATCTGAATTTGAAAATATCTCTACCTATGATTCATCCAAAGAAATCTGGGATAAACTTTAGGTAGCACATGAAGGTACAAATGAAGTAAAAGAAACTAAGATAAATATTCTAGTGTAGGAATATGAAGCTTTCTCCATGAAAGAATTAGAAACCATCTCTAAAATGTTTGGAAGGTTTCAGAAAATCCCTAATGGACTGAAAAGCTTGGGAGAGAAATATAAAGAACCTAAGTTAGTTAAGAAAATATTTAGATCTCTATCTAGATTCTGATTACCTAAAGTAACTGCTATATAGGAGTTAAAGGATCTAAGTAAAATGAAAGTAGAAAAACTCATGGGATCAATTATGACCAATGAAGTCTTAATGAAATAAAAGGTTCTAGATGAATTCAAAGGTAAGAAGATTGCTCTATAAGCTGAATTAGAAAATGAAAAATCTTTAAAAGAAGCCTTAGCAAGTGAAGATGATGAAGAAATGGCAATGATAACTAGAAGATTCAAAAATACAATCAGAAAGAAGAAATTCAGGAACAACTTTAAAAACAATAACAAGGGCAAGGAAAAGAAGAAGGAGATTCCAATATGTTACAATTGCAACAAATCTGGACACATGAGATTTGACTACCTAGAACCAGACAAAAGGCAAGGAGACAAGAAGAAAAGATATAATTCTTACTTTGATAAAAAGATTACTTCTAACAATAGGAAATTTGAAAAGAAGAAGAAAGTGCTGGCTGCATGGGAAATGCTGGAAAATATAATATAAGAAAGTTCTAGTGAAACAGAAGAACAAAATGAAACTGAATTCAGTACACTCAACTACAAAGAAAGAGATTAGGAGGAGCATCATATAGGAATAAGCTTCATGATCATTCATGAAGATGAGAAAAACTCAAAAGTTGAAACTTCTAATTTAGAGGAATTGCTAGATGAATTATATTTAGACTTTAAAACTTTAAAATCTAAACACAAAGAAACAAAAAGAGAATTAGAAAAGACAACCCATGAATGCTCTAAGTTAAAATTGTTGGGTATGAGACTAGCAAGCTTCCTTTGACGCAGGCACCACGTGCAATAAAGGGGGGACCTGCATGTGTCGTTAGGAGGCTTGATAGCCCCTACTGCCGAGGCACTATGCCTTACAAAGCCCCTCATGCCCACCAGCTACACAATATATGTCTAGGCTCTGTATTAGGATATATGGATTAAGTTTCCATTTCCTGACAGCTCGAGCTTGTGGAGAATTGGTCAAGGGGCTTGATCCTAAAATTGGTATTAGAGAGAGGTTGCAGGTTCGACTCTCAGGGTATTTTTACTAGGGGGGAGATTGTTGGGTATGGGACCATCAAACTCCCTTTGAGCTGAGCACCATGTGCAACAAAGGGGGGACCCGCACATGTCGTTAGGAGTCTTGACAGCCCCACTTGCCGAGGAACTATGCCTTACAAAGCCTCTCATGCCCACTGGCTACACAATATATGTCTAGGCTCTTTATTACGATATATGGATTAAGTCTCCATTCCCTGATAGCTCCAGCTTTTGGGAGAACTGGTCAAGCTGCTCCATCCTAAAATTAGAATCAGAGAGAGGTTGTAGGTTCGATTCCTAGGGGAGATTGTTGGGTATGAGACCAGCAAGCTTCCTTTGAGTAAGGCGCCAAGTGCAACAAAGGGTGAACCCACATGTGTTGTTAGGAGGCTTGATTCCCCACCTATCGAGGCACTATGCCTTGCGAAGCCTCTCATAGCCCTCATGCCCACCGGCTACACAATATATGTCCTGGCTCTATATTAGGATATATGGATTAAGTCACCATTCCCTAATAGCTCAAGCTTTTGGGAGAACTAGTCAAGGAGCTCGAGCCTAAAACCAATTGTCAACATAATATATGATTTTAATGATAACAAAACTTATATTAAAAAGAAAAAACCTATATGCTTAAATCTCTAACAATCATATAAATGATTATGAATTAATAAACAATAATTAACATAAACACATAACTATGAATGATTAATTATACAAGCATACATTCCTCACTTTATGATGCACACATAATAAACATTAATTAACCTTTATTGCATAAATAAATACTATGCACTATAATTACTTAAGCTTTCATGTTATGCATTTAATAGAGATGAATATTATCCTTGCTTTACAAAATGATAAAATCACATGAGGATAAAATACATTCTGATATTTTATATGAAAGCTAACAACGTAGAAAGTGCAATTAAATTCAAGTGCAGGATCATGATTGTCTGTAAACAAACTACCACAAATATCTACTACATTACAAAGGAGCTGAACTGATGAAAATCGTTGAAGAAGAAGAAGAAGAAGAAGAAGAAGAAGAAGAAAGCAAAAGATAAGCATTAAAGAAATGTTGCAATTGTCTAAAAGAAGCTTACACGAACAAAAGCAATAGGAGATAAACAAGGCTTCAAAAATAAGCCACAATGAGTTTGTGTTGTCTATCAACCTCAATAAGAAAATTTCAACAAATAAATGAAAAACAAGAAGTTAAAGAAGAAGCCATGATCAGAGAGCTTAAATTATGTTTGAGAAATTTAGACCACTTATACTTGATGTGATCAAAGTCTGTCCAAGACAAAGTGCAAGGATAAAAAAGCAACTCAATGGCTTGGCAAACAAATAAAGAAAGATAAAGAAATTGTAGTCCAGACAACTATACATGAAGTAAGAAGATTGGATTAGTCTGAGGGCAAAAAGGCAATATGAACAAAGAAGGGAGTGCAACTTCAACTGGGCTAAGATAGGTAAATCAAAATTGAAGAACCAAGGAAGTTGCAAGAATAAACCCCTTCTGTTGCTTAAACTGTGCAGAATAGTTGAAGAACTTCACTTTGTCTATAGATCAAAAGTTTGCCTATTACTCATGATAGAAAAAACATCAGACAAATTAGAAGAAAAGTAGAAGTTGCATAGTGAGGATAGATAAAGCTGAACAAACAAAGTGCAGCTTGGATAGAAATGCATTTCAATAGACAAAGGTATGATCACCTACAACTTACAATAGATAAATGCAACATGCAAAGTATTCTATCCAAGATAAAGCAAAACAAAATTCGTCTATCACTTACATTAGATGAACACCACACTTCATCTATTTGAGCAAGTTAAAGTTAGATTCGTCTGGTAACTTCAACAGATAAGGAGGAACAAAAGAAGAAAACCACACTTCATTTGTTAGTGCAAGACTGAGTGAACTTCGTCTATCACCTCTAACAGATGACAAAGAACAAAGGAAGCACATCCCACTTTGTCTATTTGTATAGAAGGAAATGTTTGTCAATTGATCAGTCTATCTTCGTCAGCACCATCCAGAGATGGCCTGTTATCTATAATAGACAAAACTCATACACGAAGGATTGATCATTAGACAAATCTCCTAGAGGAAATGAGACAGACAAAGAAGAGTTTGTCTATTTGTCAGTTCAACTTCATTTGCACCATTCAAAGTTTGTCTACTACATACAACAGATAAAATCATTCTTATGGAAGTTCACCTGATAGACAAACCTATGAAGAATTTGTCTGTAACTTATGGCAGACAAATGCAGATAGAGAGAGATCATGACTTGTCAGAGGAAAACTCGATTTATCTGGCTAGTATACAAATGGCATCTGCACTTGAGCCATGATTGTGCATACTCATACCAATCACCATTTCTAGCAATAAGCAGCGCTACAAGACTTTCAAAGCTATGACAAGTCAAATGAGAAACATCTTTTCATATAGCTCATCCTCCTTTCAATGTAGCAACTTGAGACAAATCAGAAAGAATAGACTTCAATGGCTGAAAACCAAAATGGTCTTATTCATTCAATGCTGTTCTCGTTTCTGCATTCAACGAATTCCATCTTCTCCAATGGTCGAGATCTTGAAGAAGCTATTTAAGAATAAGAAGCGGGATGATTCAAAGGTTGTGAAGAAACTCATTTCAAATGAGCCTTATCTTATACAAATCCTTCCACCCATGGCTAAGAGCTTAAACCGTCATCTATCTTTCATGAGCTTCAATCTGCTTATCCTTATGGCTATTACATCTACATTACAGGAAGGCCTTTTGTATTATAGAGAGTTGAAAGAGAATGTATCTTCCCCTGTACTTTATTGTAACATTTTATAAAGTGTTAGTTTTTTAGTAAACTGAAAACCAGAGAGTTGTTGGTGAGCTCTAGAAAACTAACAAGTTTGCTGGTGATCTTTGGAATGAGTGAGTTTCTGTTGAGCTCGCGAAAACCACATTGTAATGAGTTGTTGGTGATCTCTGAAAACCATCAAGTTTGCTAGTGAGCTTTGAAACTAGTGAGTTGGTAGTGAGCTCAGAAAAACTACCAAGTTTGCCTGTGATCTTTGAAATGGGTAAGTTTCCTAATGAGCTCATAAATCCAAAAGAGTGTTAGGGACACTTGCTTATGCCCCATGGAGCTGGAATCTAGAAGAGGTATCGGGGACACTTATGTATTTCATTGTACAAGTTATAGTGGAACCCAAAGCACAATGAGTTGGTGCCCTTGGAAGACTGGATGTAGGGACGAGGTCCTGAACCACTATGAAAATCATCTTGTCTGTGTATGTGTCTTTGTGTCTGTTTGTTTTATTTCTCTGCACTTTACTGTTCTATTATTCATCTTATACCACACCACACAAAAACACAAAAAGAGGAAAATGATCCAATAGGGGTTAAGCAATGAATTTTTATTTACCCAATTCACTCCTCCCCTCTTGGGTTAAGCCATCCTATGGGACTCTACAAGTGGTATCGGAGCAGGCTAGATAAATAATTCTAGTGATCTGTTTGGCTAACCCAACATTATCATCCTCTATATTCTTCAAAGAGTAGTCCATCTTCCATCTTCTAAATTTTTGATAGATTAAACTGGATATAATGGAAAAGGAGATTGGAAACATCTCTTATGGCCAAATGATTTTCATCTATGAAAATTTTTTGTATTAGCATAAGTGAGGATGAAACAAGAACAAAGCTGGAAATGTTGAAAACTCACTATATGCTCTTCATCCCATCATTTGTAAAGATATTTTGGCTTATGAACAGATATGAGAAATCTTAGATAAGCCAAAGACAAATTAATAAAGGAACAAAAATACTTGGCACTCACACACCACTTGCTTTATTGTTTAGATTAACTTGAGTGCAAGAAATCTAAGAAAGGAGAAAATAAACTCCTAAAGAAGAAAAAGAAAGGAGACTTGGTTTCAAGAAACAAAATAAAAAGACATGGTGAAAATACCAAGTTCCATCAAAAGGTAAGTGTAGGCATGACACACAAACTCAAATATCCACATCATACGTGTCATCATATATATTTAAATGTCGTCTGTATAGTTTTTCTTTCATCTATAGAGCTTTATTTATGCATCTCCTTTGCTTAAATTTAGTCTTTCAACTGTTTATATTTAAGTATCTATTCTTTTGTTAATAAGAAATTAGAACTCATGCTTAGTTCTTTAAGTGCTTTCATTTATGTACAAATTTATACTCAAAACTCTACACTTCTATTATTTATTAACTCATATGTATAGAACATAGAATTTAGAATAATGGATTAAAATCAAATAATCTGTGCGCAACCTCATTAGAACTAGGGATTGATAATAAAATAGATAAATCCCAAAAGAACTTAAAGTAAAACTCTTTAAAGAGAATTGGGAATCCCACTTAAAAGTGTGTATATAGAGACCTAACTATACATCTTGATACTGATAAATTTAGAAATTTTTGCTTAATTTTCTATACATACTTTTATGAACATAACCTAGGAATCCATAATAGGATACATAAAGCTCTGAAAACATAAAATAAATTTGTTTAACAAGAAAATAAATAACATTCAAATAAATAGATGTTTCAAAGATAAAAACACCTAAAAGACAGATAACCTTAAAATATACTCAAAACTATAAAAACGTAGTTGAATGATTATGCTCAAAATAATCATAGACAAGATTGAATTGATCTAGCATAAGAGATTAACTGTCATTAACAAATATGCTACCTTGCATAACACATTGATTGATTGAAGAAGAGTTCTTACTATATTCATTCATGAAAACTGCTTTAATTTAACAACTTAATTCTCTGCATACTATTATAGATAAAATGACTCTTTGCACTAATACATTGGGAATACATGTTCATATATATGTTTGAGCTTATTAATGAAGAAAAAGTGCAAGATTTTCTTAAGTGTATGCAAGAGAACTTGAGATGAGTAAAAAAGAAGAATAAGAACAATGAAAAATCAAAACCTTCTTCTTAGCTCACAAATCCAAGCAAATAAGTTTAAGTTCCAGATGCAAAAAAAGGACTGAATGAGTCAATATTATATCCCAGACAATATCAAATCTCAGAGGAGGAATTATCACCTTCAAATAGCAGAAGCTGAATAAATAATCAAGACTAGCAACAACACTTATGAGCTCAAATGAGATATCTAAAAGGATGCATCAAAAGAGATAAGTTGTCTAACTTGATTATATATTTCATTGCTAATACTCTAGATGCCTCTAATTAAATTATCTTAGATTTGAATTGATTTGAGTTTACTGCTTTGGGTTAACTCACTGTGAAAACTTTAATAAACTTTAAAGCATAAAATCTTAGCATGATTACAGTCCTAAGGCATAGTTAAGTGTGTTTGGGAAACTTTATAGTTTAAGGCCTTAAATAGGAACTCCATTACTAGTCATTCCTTCTGTAATAATGCTTATTAGCTTGATCTCACATAATAAAATAGAATTGAAAAGTAAAAACTCATAAAAATAATAATCATAAAACACAAATGAAACCTTTAATATTAATAAAATTCCATAAACATTTAAACAACCAAAAGTTTCTACCTGCTTAAAATATTAATAGTAATTAATAAGTTCAGAACATTTAACAAAGAAAATTAAAAATAGTTACTTCTTGAAAATTTCAATAACTACTAACAACTTTGTAATTTTGTCTTGAATCTCAGATAGTTCCTTCCCCAAAAGCCTTAATTCTATCCTTAATCTCTCCATAAGCTATACAGCGGTTAGTCAAAAGAAGATTTGTTGAGACATTTATCCTCTTAGAAGATTTTAATTCCTTCTTCAACTATCTCACCTCCTTTCCCAAAGAGTGAATCTGACTATTTCCCTCACTTATCTCTTGCTCTATTGTTGCCCGAATGTTAACCTCATATATTGTCTGTCGAACTAAATATCATAGAATACAAGGGTCATAACCAGTTTTTGGAAGACATATAAACATTATAAAGATAATCATCTAATTAATAACTTAAAGTAGGAAATAGATCTTCACATTTTCAAAGACCCAAATAAGACAAAATAGGATCATGCATTTTCACTGTTAAACAACAATGATAAAATAGACACACTGAATATTTAACCAACTAAAAGAATGATTCTATAAACAACATAAATCACTAAACTTAAATTTTCATAAAAGATCAAAACATGTAAAATCACAAATATGAGTTTAAAAGAGTTGTAATTTTACATATAAAAAGTTCATATCGAAAGGTAAAAACATTTAATCAGCTAAAATATCCACAATTGTTTCCAAATTTTTAACTTTTTGGTGAGCCTTGGCTAACTCTCTCCAAATCTTTAATATGCTCTATGGCCTCCATATAAGTCGAGGGGTTCTTAGTTAAGAGATGGGTAAAAAAATAAAGATTACGACTCATAATAGAAGTCAAATCAACCTTCAGCTACTTAATCTTATATTGAAAAACTAGACATCTCTCTATAGACTTAAAAGCAGCATCATCATTCTCACCTTAAATGAACTTTATAGAAGAGCTGGAAGACGCCATGGTTGGCCTGGTAAGCATTGAATAGTCATCTCTCCCTAATCTCCCTGTGCAAGAAAAGAGAAAGCCAAAGCTTCTCCGGTTCTCAAGTAATCTATTAACTGCTCCAGTAATAACTCTCAACCATCACCCCTGATAATAATGACAGAGAACCATTAATTAAAAGAAGACGCATATTAATAGTAAACCATGCATTGTCACTACATTTGCATTCGACATACTTAATATGATTTTGATAAATAACACATGTTTAATTGATAAATATCTAATTATTACTTGTTATAAATATGCTTCTTTAAATAATGAAGATATTTAATATTAATCTAATCAATCGAGTTATTACAGTAAATCAATTCATGAGAGAGAAAATTATGAAATATACAAACAAGAAAATAATATTCTAGGATTCAACAAAATAGGGGGAGAAAAATTTAAAGAAAGATTATATAAACCAGAAGATAAATATAATTAAGGGGAGAGAAATAAACGTAAAAAAGGATAAAGAAATATAACAATATAGGATTAAATCTTTTTGATTATGAAAAAAAGGTGGAGAGAAATATTAGAATTTGTAAGAAATGTGACTGATTTGTGAGAGAAATGATTAAGCATTAGGAAAATGATAAAAGTGTCGAACCCAAAAGATTATACAAGTCAAATATTTAGGGAGAGATTAAAAGAAAATTCCTAATTTCTATACAAGTCCTCAAAGTTTTGTCATCATCAAAATGAGGGAGATTATCAGCATTATATATGATTTTGATAATAACAAAACTTATATTAAAAAGAAGAAACTTGTATGCTTAAATCTCTAACAATCATATATATGGTTATGAATTAATAAACAGTAATTGACATAAACACATAACTATGAATGATTAATTATACAAGCATACATTCCACACTTTATGGTGCACACACAATAAACATTAATTAACCTTCATTGCATAAATTTGCTAAATAAATACTATGCACCAAAATTACTTAAGCTTTCATATTATGCATTTAATAGAGATGCATATTATCCTTGCTTTACAAAATGATAAAATCACATGAGGATAAAATACATTCTAGTATTTTATACGAAAGCTAACAATGTAGCAAGTGTAGTTAAGTTCAAGTGCAGGATCATGATTGTCTGTAAACAAACTGCTACAATTATTTGCTACATTATAAAGGAGGTGAATTAATGAAAATCATGGAAAAAGAATAAGAAGAAGAAAGCAAAAGACAAGCAACAAAGAAAGGTTGCAGTTGTCTAAAAGAAGCTTTCACAAACAAAAGTAATAAGAGATAAACAAGACTTCAAAAATGAGCTACAAAGATTTTGCATTGTCTGTCAACCTCAACAAGAAAATGTTAATAGACAAATGCAAAACAAGATGTTAAAGTAGAAGCCATGATCAGAGAGCTTAAATTGCATTTGAGAAATTTGGATCACTTATAATTTATCTGATCAAAGTTTATTGAAGACAAAGTGCGAGGATGAAGAGGCAACTCAATGACTTGGCAAACAAATGAAGAAAGACAAAGAAATTGCCACCCAGAAAACCATACACAAAGTAAGAAGATTGGATTGGTCTAAGGATAGAAAGGCAATATGAACAAAGAAGGGAGTGCAACTTCAGCTAGGCCAAGATAGACAAATCAAGATTGAAGAACAAAGAAAGTTGCAAGAATATACCCCTTCTATTACTCAAAGTGTGTAGAACAGTTGAAGAACTTCACTTCATCTATGGATCAAATGCTCGTCTGTTACTCAGGACAGACAGAGCATCAGACAATGCAGAAGACGAAGTAGAAGCTACATAGTGAGGATAGACAAAACTTAACAAACAAAGTGCTACCTGGATTGAAATGGGTTTTAATAGACAATGACATGATCGTCTGCAATGTACAATAGACAAATGCAACATACAAAGTATTCTATTTAAGACAAAGTAGAACAAAATTCATCTATCGCTTACATCAGATGAATGCCACACTTCGTCTGTTTGAGCTAGTGATGAAAATGCAAAATGTCATATTTTATTCCCTTAATACTTAGAATTTTACACTTATTTAACTCCTATATGTACTCACTATTCTTATGTTCTGATTTAGAAGATAATTGGAGTGGTGTAAAAAGAAGCCAATTGAAGGATTTTAGACAACTTCAGCATCACTATGTATTTTGGGCATAACTCTCTCACCCAACCTCTGATTGAGATGATTAAAGATGTTATGGAAACAAAAGAAAAATTTATCAACTTTTATGTTTTGATATTTGAGATATAAAGACTACATCAAGGACAACTGAGTATAGAAAATATCAAAATATGTCAAAAAAGAGCTAAAGATTACACATGGTATTACTTATGTACCAATTTTTCTATATTTATATGATGATTTGGAAAATGTTATCAACATCAAAGTTGTGTATCTCGAAGTTATCTGACCATTAAAAAGAATCATGATGGTCAAAAAAGTGATCACATGTCTGATGGACAGTAAACCGAAGTTATTAGCGCCCATGTTCACTCAACCTGCCCTGCCTGTCCAGCAAAGTGGCACCAGCGGTGCCAGCACACATCCACCATCTTTTGAATTGTGTTTTACTTATGTAAAATTCCTATTTTTAATTTGTTTTGGGAAGTTTTTAGGCAACTTTTCTTACTAGCACTTAAAGGTTCTTTTGCTAGGGTTTAAAGAGGGCTTTTTGGTGGCTTTCAATAGAGAATTTTCTCTCTTCTCTCTTTTATTTTATCTTCTTTATGGTTTAATGGCCCTATATGGCTAAAATTTTATTCTTAATTTAAGTAGACAGAAGCCTCAGAATCTGTATGCTATAAAATTTAATTTATTTTAATTGTTCAATTCATACTTTGAGTATTGAGTGTTTTCTTTATTCATGATTATGATTGTTATGCTTAATTGCTAAGAGGCCTAGTAGTTTATTATTCATTACAATCTATCGCTATATTAGATATCAAATTTGTAATCATTTCATCCCTCTAATTTGCGAAGCAACTAGGGTTTAATAATTTGCTACTGTTGGAATTATTAAATCTTAGGAAGTATATTTAACTAAATTAAATGCAATTGTTGGTTCTTATGTTATTTAGCTTCACCACTATCTTCAAATCTTAAGGTTCTTATTAGATTAAACCTTTAGCGCTGGTCTTGGGTTATTTAGTAGTTAGGGTTAATTAGAATGTTGGTTTATAATTAACTATATTGAAGGAGAGATAGAAAGAATAATTCCAATGGTGGATATTCAAAGTATGATTTGATTTATATTTACATCAATGACCAGTTATGAGATTTTGATTGTAGATGTTGACTTGAACCAAGGTTTTCTTCTCTGATAGATTTCTTTTACAACACTTTTTTCATTACATTCAAAACCCCCCTTTTTTGTTCACATTGCATAAAATCAAGCTAGATACTCCTCGTGGGATCTACCCTTATTCACACTACTACAGGTAATTGAATTATAGTAAGGTTCTAAATTTGGTTGCCTATGATAGCACACCAAATTTTTTACACCGTTGCCAAGGAGGCATTCTAGTTAATCTTTGTGCTTTTGTGATTTTTCCTATTCATTTTTGTTTTTATTTTTTTATGATTCATTAGATTCTCCTTAATTATTTAGGACTATTACTCGATCGTCTAATCAAGGTGATTTACAATATGAACCAGAAATAGAGAGAAATTTGCATAGATTAAAGAGTGAAGCTCAAAAAAATTCTGAAAAGGAGGAAATCATGGCTGGAACTTGAACTTTGAAAATGCTTGCCACGCCTGATTTGGATCTACAACCCTTATGCATCATGTTTCCTACTTTAGATGCTACTATTAATTTTGAATTAAAATCTGGACTAATTCATCTCTTATCCACTTTCCATGGTCTTGCAGGTGAAGATCCTCATAATAAGCATTTATAGGAGTTTTGCATGGTATGTATGAGCATGAAACCAATAGGGGTGATTGAAGAGCAACTCAAACTATGAGCCTTTCCATTCTCTTTGAAGGAAGTGGCTACAGATTGACTTTACTATTTACTCTCTAGGAGCATCAAAACATGGAATGGGATGAAGAGGTTATTTCTGAAAAAATTTATTCTAGCTTCAAGGGTGGCCAACATTAGAAAGGAAATTTGTTATGTGAGATAACATAATGGAGAATTCCTATATGAATATTGGGAGCATTTCAACAAATTATGTGCATGTTGCCCCCATCATCAGATTAGTGAACGGTTACTCATCTAGTATTTCTATGAGGGACTTCTAACCGCTAAAAGGAGCATGGTTAATGTTGCTAGTACAGGCGCTTTAGTGGATAAAACTTCTGAAGTTGCAAGGAATTTGATTGCAAACATAACAACTAACTCATAACAATTTGACAAAAGGCTTGACTCTCTATCTAAGCCTGCTAATGAGGTAAGTGTTTCCTCACTTGAACAATGAATTGTAAGTCTGAATCCTCTTATTCGTCAAATGGTTGTAGGAAATCTGCAGACAGTGAAAGCTAGTGGAATTTGTTCAATAGTAGGACATTCAACTAATACATGCCTAACTCTTCAAGAGGATCCTATTGAGCAAGTGAATGCAATGGGTAGTTTTTCTAGACAACCACAGAGAAAGTATGATACTTATTCAAATACATACAACTCAAGATGGAGGGATCATCCCAATTTCATCTATGGGAACCCAAAAGTAAATCAGCCCACAACTCAAAATTGCCCGAATTTTCAACAGTACAAACAACCATACCCACCTAGATAACAACAAGTACAAATGTCTAACTCTAGTATGTCTTTGGAAAATATTGTTAAGTCTCTTACCTCTAACACTTTGCAATTTCAATAGGAGATGAAAGCTAGCATGCAGAGTTTAGAGAATTAGATGAGTCAGATGGCAACAATAATCAATCAGCTGGATACGCAAAATTCAGGGAAATTGCCTTCTCAAAAGGTGGTGAACCCAAAAGAAAATTTGAGTGCAATTATTTTGAGAAGTGGTAAAGAGGTTGAAATTCTAGAAAAGATGACTCCTACACCAATGGAGAAAGTAAAGGAGAAAGATGTTATTACAGACAAGGACCTTCCTAAGGACAATGAAGTAACTCAATATAAGTTTCCACCTCTTTCTGAATTTAAACCAATACCACATTTTCCTGAGGCTTTAGCAAAATCTCAAAAAATTGAGCAATATCAAGACCCATTTGAGACTTTTCATAAATGTGAGTTAAACATTCCACTTTTTGATGTCATTAAACAAGCATCTCATTATGCTAAATTCTTGAAGGAATTGTGTACAATAAAGAGGAAACAAAAACTTTAGAGATATGAGGAGGTGAGAGTAGGGGAGAATGTTTCTGCAATCATTCAAAGAAAACTCCCTACAAAGTGTAAAGATTTAGGTATGTTTACTATCCGTTACATGATAGGTAACACTAAAATTTAAAAGGCCATGTTAAATTTAGGAGCTTCCATTAATGTTATGCCTTATTCTTTATATGCTTCTTTGAAACTTGGACCTTTAAATAAGACTGGTGTTGTGATTTAATTGGTGGAAAGATCCAATACCTATCATAAAGGTGTAGTTGAGGATATTCATGTGCAAGTCAATGATTTAGTCTTTCCTGCTAATTTTTATGAGTTAGATATGGAGAATGGTAATCAAACTACTCTTATTCTGTCAGGAAGACCCTTCCTAAAGACATCCAAGATTAAGATAAATGTTCACAGTGATATACTTACCACGAAATTTGATGGTGAAATTAATAAATTTAACATTTATGATGCCACAAAATATCCTGATGATAATGGTCATATTTACTCCATTGATGTCATTAATTCTTGTGTACAGGAAGTTTTTGAACTTGATGGAAAAGATGAATTTGAAATTATCATTAGCAAACATCTTGAGAAGGAAAATGAGATGTTACCTTTGAGTACTAATTTGCAGGAAATTGTTGCAGCATTGAATGATTTTCTGAAGTTACCAAAATTAGGTAATGACCCTAAAATTGAGTTACCAGCTTCTAACAAGAGCCTTTTATCCTTTGTTTTCTAGGCGTCTACTCTAGATTTGAAGCCTCTTCCCAATCACCTCAAGCATGTGTTCCTTGAAGATGGAGAAACCTTGCCTATGATCATCTCTAGTAAACTCAATGCATTACAAGAAGGGAAACTTGTGCATGTTCTTAAGAAGCATAAGAGGGTTATCGATTGGATAATGAAAGATATTAAAGGAATTAACCCATGTACATGCATGCTTCATTATTTCCAATGCAATTGCTCTAGATTTAAGAAAGATGCAGTGAGTTGAGCCAACGTTTATAAACAAAAGCGCTACTTGGGAGGCAACCCAAGGGGAGTTTGTGTTTCCTTTTTTTATTTTTGCATTTATATTATAGTTGATTTTGCATCTTCTTTGCATTTGACCTTACATTGGGGACAATGTAAGTTTTAAGTGTGGGGGAGGGGATTTAGGTTTATGTTTAGGTTGTGTTTTTATGATTTCGTTTTTATCTTTGCTTTTATTTTTGAAATTTTTTATAAAAGAGGGTCTATTTTACCCTTTGTTTTGGTAGTTTCCAATGAGTTGAGGTTGAGAATGTCATGAGCAAGATTCAACTAAGCTTGAAAAAATCATAACATGACTGAATAAGTAATCTTCCAATTTGCAACTACTTGGTTTAGTTATTTTCTTTGAGAATGGTGATGACTAAATTTCATAGACAAAAGCTGGTGAGATTTTGAGCCTTTAGACTGACACATTCACATTAGTCTCATCCTTTTGCTTCTTGAGAGATAGTCTTCCATAGATTTATTTCTCCCGAACTTGCCTTGATTCTCTTTGAGATCACATTGATACATGTATGCATGAACATGATTAAGGCCTTCTTTGCTTTGAACTATATGAGCCAAATAGCCTACCTTATGATTAATTTTTCCTCTTGTTGAGTCCCTTAGAGCTTTATAGATTTTTATTGTGAACCTATGTTACAAACTTGAAACCTAGAAAAATTATATCTTCACCCAAGCTATAGATCTAGTGGAGCATGGATCATCATTGTGCTATGTATGGGTGTACAAGAAATAAAGTGTGGGGACATCAAAATTTGTAGTATGATTATGATTGATGAAATGGAACAGATTGTTGTTCTCAAAATTGTGAAAAAAATGATGAAAAAAGGCAAGAAAAATAAAAAGAAAAAGTGAATATCAAAATTCCAAGGGAAGGGATCTATTTATACATCATGTATTCAAAGGTGAAATATGCTAATGAAAATAAGCGATTTTACATGTCTTATATATTTGAGCATGAGTTGATTTATTTATACTTCACTAGTTTCAATGGTATACATATGATCCCAGTGATAGACAAGGAGAAGATATGCAAGCTAATGGTAAATCATTTTCATTGAAATGAATTTGAGCAGAACACATACCCTTCAAACACATGAGAGTAGAGTGTTTATCTCCATCAGGATTCTACTTATTTGGTTTAATCCATATTCAAGAGAGAATGCTTGATAAATGATTTTAGGTTGTGTAAGACTGATTTATTCATGATATATTATGAGTATTGAAGAGTTTTGGTTACTTTTTGTTTATGATGATTGCAACTTTGATAATCTTTAGGGGGAGAGTGAATTTGAGTTTTGCTCGATAACGAGCAAGGGTTAAGTGTGGGGGAATTTGATGAGAATGCAAAATATCATAGTTTATGTAACAACCCGGGCTCCAGTGTGATATTGTCCGCTTTGGCCACAGGCCGCACGGTTTTGTCCCGCAGGCTCGTCACATGCCCCGCCAAAACGGGTCACACCTTCACATCCAAGCCCCCACAATATAGCCCAGCACTCCCTCCCTCACCCAGGCG
>JAYJMB010061223.1:0-26404 GCA_036873735.1 Pouteria campechiana | reverse complement strand
AATTTGTATTTTTGTTGTATGGTAATTGGAAAATTCCCATCTTATGTATATTGAAATTGTAATTAATTTATGTCTCACAATGTACAATTGTAATTTATAGTCATATCAATGTAATATTGCAGTGTGAGGTGTATGGTGTATTTGGAATGCAAATTGTATGGTGGTGTGGTGGATTCATTGTCATCATGATGTAGCCGCAGTCCTGGGGGAGCCTGTGGAGTTATAAGGATGTTGTGGGGATGACTAGAGAAATATTGGAGTGTGTAATTTTTACTTTTATGAATTATAGTGAAAAAAATGTATCATAATATGTGATGAATGGTTGTACCTAGGTGGACAACCCTATTTTTCAAGGGAGACTCTGTCCAATTTTTTGTAGAAATTAGGTCAAATATATATATATATATATATATATCAAAGCAACCCACCCTGGAGGTGGGAAAATCATGGAATGATCATGTGGATTTACGGTGTAAAATGGAGTAACGGCCCTAGGAGAGTGGGGTGTTACATACACATAGATTTGTTCGGGCCATCTGCCCTAAGTCATGGTGATAAGCATTATGTGTATATCATTATAGATGACTGCTCTAGATTCGCGTGGGTGATCTTATTGGCAAGCAAAGATGAGACTTTCCCTATGTTTTTTCACCTTCTCAAAGCATGTCCAAAATGAGAAACAATTATCAATTATCTCAATAAGAAGTGACCATGGTGGTGAATTTGAAAATAAGAAATTTATAGATTTTTGTGAAGATAAAGGAATTCATCATAGCTTCTCAACTCCTAGAACTCCATAGCAAAATGAAGTTGTAGAAAGGAAAACTAGAACAATTTAAGAAATGGCAAGAATCATGATGAATAAAAGTAAATTGTCTAAAATATTTTGAGGAGAGGCAGTTAACATAGCTTGCCATCTGTTAAATAGAGTTACCATTAGAGCAATTCTCAAGAAAACTCCCTATTAACTTTGGAAAGAAAGAAAACCAAATGTCTCTTATTTCCATATCTTTGGTTGTACATGGTATGTGACAAAGAATTGGAAGGATAACCTTAGGAAGTATGATAAAAAAAAGTGACTAAGCTATCTTCTTTGGTTATTCTTCTAGTAATAAAGCATTTAGAGCTGTTAATAAGAAAACTCAAGGTGTAAAAGAATTTTTGCATGTCACATTTGATGAATTTGGATTAACCTTGAGAAAGGAAGTTGCTCATGACGTAGATGAAGCAACAAAGAAGATGAAAAAGATGAAATTGGAAACCAAGAGGGGCAACGATCTTCAAAGCACAATGATGATCAAAATCCAAAGAATGAAGAAGAGGTAAGTGAATCTAATGTTCCCTTCTAACACCCATTTGATTTGAAGTTTATGCATGCTCATCCTAGAGACCAAGTCATTGGTGATATCTATGATGGTGTTAGGAAAAGAAGATCCATGCATAGCATTTGTGGGCAGTTTGCATTTATTTCTAATATTGAGCCCACTAGCATTTATTAGACCATCAATGATGAAAATTGGATAATTTCCATGCAAGAGGATCTAGACCACTTTTAGAGAAATAAATTTTGAGAACTTGTTCCTAGATGTAATCATATTGATGTGATAGGAACTGAATGGGTTTTTAGGTATAAATTAGATGAAAGTGGACTAGTTATAAGAAATAAGGTGAGGTTGGTTGATAAGGAGTATTCCCAAGAAGAGGGAATTGACTTTAAGAAATTCTGTTGTAACGCCTCACCTAGGGGCCTATGCATTTTACCATTCCCCTATAATTTCCTCATTTTAAGGAAATATTTTGGAAAAAAACTAGTAGAGTCTACCCTAATTTTTATGGATCTGCAATTGGTATTAATCATATAACATCAACTAAGGAACATAATTATAAAACAATAATACTAACCACAATACTCACACTCACACCCACAGTTGCATGCCCAAGATCAAAATTGAACCATGATGGCAATCACACAAATCCATTCACAATTTCATTACTACGACATGCCAATACTATACAATATACATCATTTGGATTTTCCTAAATATTAATGCACCTCATTACAGAAATCTGGTAAATTTTCAAATACATATACATGAAGGGATTCCAATCCAAAGTTATCATACATGAGGAAAATATCTTCAATTCTTGCACACAAGCCCCAACCCACAGTTGGGATTCTTTACATATCATGTTAGTCAAAAAGTTAAAATAAGAAGGCGTGAGTCTCAGGTGAACTTAGTAATTAGGCATGTATAATAAAAATAATAACCAATAGAAATAGCCTGTTCATAACCATAACATGAATAATAACATAACAATGTAATCATACCATGAGGTCCAAGTCCTCAATTTTCCAACACAACATACGCCATTTAGGCGTATAATCTCACAAGTCCTCTCTTTACTATATAATAAATATCAATTATCATAATTATGTCAGACAGGCACCACACGTCATAACTATGTCATTTAAGCACAGTATCATACCACTATGTCATATACAAATTATGGAATGCTTCCCATTCCATCAATATGCACAACTACATAATATAGTCAATAACATTTGATACAAACTCTTAAGTATCCCCAATCTTCCAAACCTATATCACATTAAGAAACATTCTGGGATACCCATGATCCCTCTATACCATTCAGTCAACCCTAAGAATCACACTTAGAACATGAACACAAGTGTGGAATAGTCCTTATCCCCATTAGTAATTCATCCACACATTTACATATCATCATAACTACTAATTCAGATACAATTATGGGATAATCTCTATCCCGATTAATCTTTACACTCCTACATCACATACATACATTACCAAAATAATTATGGTGTATCTTCCATCCCCAATAAACCACACATGCATATTCATATCACTAAAATGATGGGATATCAAATATCCCTGTCCACACACACATGCCCTGAAACCAAACATACGATTATTAATATCCTCATCACACAAAACATGTAACCAAAAATGAAAACCTACTTACCTATAGGATGAACTATGCAATAATCTTTATGTTCTTTGGCGTGGCTTTCCATCCATTTTCCAATATCCCTACATATGTATGATCCAATTTACATAACATTTTATCAGACAAATATTGTGCATAGTTTTAACTTTCAATTTCTCAAAATGAGATAACATTTTTACTTGCATTCTTGCCATTATACAATTTATTTTCAACTCTCTTAGTATGATAACAACCTTCATTAATAATGAATTACATCCTAAAATGATCATCCTTCTTTACTTACGTGAAGATCTTAGGGTTGCAATCACACCCTTTTCCGCATTCCTCTTGTATTCAATATAATTAATAGTTGAAACACCTTAAAACAATTCAAATAGGCCTTTCATGCAATGAATTTTCTGTTTAAACACTTTATACTCAAACCTTTTTCAACCCAAATTAGGTCAGGGTTCCAATTCACATTTCTCTTGTCCAAATCACCCAACAAACATAATAATCAATCAATTAAACATTTTCCCCCATGTAAACTACAAATTACCCATGAAATTCCCCCAAATTTCACTATTCACAGGTTACATGAAACCCTAGCTTAGCATAAAACATAATTTCTTATGCCAATTAAGTTCTAAAACACACTCTCAATAGACAACAAGAAACAAAAGAAGAAAATCACACTTCGTCTATTAGTGCAAGACTGAGCAAACTTCATCTGTCACCTCCAACAGACGACGAAGAACAAAGGAAGCACATCCCACTTCATCTGTTTATATAGAAGAAGATGTTTATCAATCAATCAGCCTATCTTTGTTAGTGCCATCCAGAGATGATCTATTATCTGCAACAGACAAACCATATATACGAAGGATCGATCAATAGACAAATCTTATGGAGGAATTTTGGTCATATAAAAAATAGTTTGTCTATCAGTCATTTCAACTTCATCTGCACCATTCAAGGTTCGTCTTCTACTTGCAATAGACAAATCATTCTTATGGAAGTTCAACTAATAGACAAATCTATGAAGAATTCATCTGCAACTAATGGCAAACAAATACAAATACAGAGAGACCGTGACTTGTCAGAGAAAAACTCAATTTATGTGACTAGCATACAAATGGCATTTGCACTCGTGTCATCATTGTGCAAACATATACCAGTCACCATTTCTAGCAATAAACGGCACTGCAAGACTTTCAAAGCTGTGATGAGTCAAATGAGGAACACCTTTGCACATAGCTTATCCTCCTCTCTAAATAGTGATGTAGGAACTCGAGACAAATCAGAGAGACCTTGACTTTAATAGCAAAAAACTCAAATGGTCTTATTCATTTAATGTTACTCTCATTTCTGCATTCAAAGGATCCCATCTTCTCCAACAGTCAAGATTTTGAATAAACTATTTAAGGAGAAGAAGTGGAACAATTCAAAGGTGGTGAAGGAACCCATTTCAAATGAGCCTTATCTTATGCAAATCCTTCCACCCCTGGCCAAGAGCTTAAATGTGTCTATCTTTATGAGCTTCAATCCGCTAATCATCATGGCCATTATATTTACATTTTCATCGGGGACACTTGTTTATGCCCCCTGTAGCTAAAATCTAGAAGACGTATCGGGGACACTTATGTATTCCATTGTATGGGGTATAGTGGAACCCAAAGCACAATGAGTTGGTGTCCTTGGAAGAGTAGATGTAGGGATGGGGTCCTGAACCACTATAAAAATTATCTTGTCTGTGTGTGTATGTGTCTTTATTTTATTTCTTTGCACTTTACTGTTCTATTATTTATCTTACGCCACACCACACACAAGCAAGAAAAGAGGGAAATAATTCAACAAGGGTTAAGTAAAGAATTTTCATTTACCCAATTAACCCCTACCCTCTTGGTTTAAGCTATCCTATGGGACTCTACAATTGATTCTAGATTTGTCCTTACTTCCTCAACTTTAGAAGGTAGTTTAGTTTCTCTTCTTTTTACTCTTCCTGCTTTAACTTTTGCTCTCTTAGATCGCTTGGTACTTTTGGGACCTATTTTCTTTAGGCTCACTTCATTCATTATATCTGAGCTCTTAGCTTCTTCTCATTCTTCATCTTACAAGTCTACTCTTGCTCTCCTTAGGAATTTTTTCAAAATCACTCCATAGGGAAGAGGAAATGCTTTAGTTGTCTTGACCTAATAGAAATGATTTGAAATTGTTTTTGCCAAGTCTATTTTCATTCCATTTTTTAAGGCCCAAAACATTCTGGCATCTTTCTTAGAAATGTTGTCTCCACCACTAGTCTTTTGGAAAGATGTTATTTATGAGCAGCATATGAGCCATTCTCAAATTCATGCCTAGATGGTTGGGATGTAGACTCTTTACTTCATCTTTAATTTTTATCCTATGAAGTCTGAAAACAACTATTTTCTGGACTCAGGCCAATCCTTTTCTTCTCTTTTGACTATAGGGAGATTCAAACATTCCCTTATACTTTTAGGAGATAAATCTATTATTTTGTCTCCTAAACATGATTCTTTCAGTTTTGAATCATAGTTGTAGAATAATATTTGCACCATTCTCTTGTAGCATTTTTCATTGCAACTTAAGAAATTGGTCCACCCTTGGGTTTTCATCCATTTACATATTTCCGTATTCAAATCATTTTCATTAAGTTTCACAAAATCATGAATCCTTCCCTTCACTACCTTTTTCTATACATTACACATTCATGAAGCTATTGTAGGTTGATTCAATGTTTTGGAAAATTCTCTCCAATAGATGATTACCGTTCAGCCTTCTTCTTTTTGAAGGAGATGCTTCTACTTCTTATTCCTCTCTCTCTTCTTCTTCTTCCTAACTCAGCAGATGTTGATGCTGCTACCATGCTTCATTCAACCATTTTATCCATGATGCAGTGGACGAAGCTAAAGGGCTTTGACTTTGGATGATGAAGAGATGAATTTATGGGTTCTTCCAAGCAGAGCTTTGGTGAAATGTGGCAAAAACGAGATGAAGAAATGAGCGATAGGGGGGCATTTAAATGTCACGGGAAGCTGAATCGTCTTCTCTTTGGAAGAGGTTTTGGACATAGGGAATGAAAGATGATGTCTAGGATGAAGTCTCAAAGAGATCTTGCTATTTATCTTAGGGTTTTAAGACATTTCAGACATGGAAATAGATTTCAGACATGAAGACTAGATTTTTGGACATGGAGAGGAGTTTTGAACATGGTCTAAATTTTAAGCGATACAAAATTCCAATGATACACAGCGTGGGTTTTGCTATAGGCTTAAGGATATGAAATGTATATAATGTTTAATGGATTTATTTAATGTTAAAAAAATTATTTAGAATAATTTAGCTATGAAATTGAATCAAATGAGCAATATAACATTTGAAAGTATATATGGAATGAATGATTATTGTGCACATAAAGATATGACATTAAAATTCATAACTCTAAATTCATAAGTGAGAGTATCACATATTGATCATATATAACTCATGCACAGTAATCTAATATGTCTAGCTCCCTATTTCTGTCATGTGCTTTTGAGCAACCATGATTGGTATATCACAAGTTATATCTTGTGGTCCTCAAGCACACCTAAATTCAAAATGTTATGCTAAGTCTTTTGGTACCTATTTGGGAATGGCTCAATTGGGTTAGTGCTGCATACTTTGGTACCCATGACTTCCTCAGTGCCACTAAGTTGATATCTGGAGTTTGTATGACATTTATAACATTTGAAACATTTTTAGGGACCCAAATTAGATTCTTTTTGGGCTTTAACTTTCTTCCAGAATAATCATTCCTTTTCTTATATTACTATCCACCTTTGCTCATTGGTTTCAATTTCAATAAGGTGGAGGTCAAGCTTTTTCTCAAAGTGTTGTTCTCAACCTGCATGTTATCAATTTCATCAACGGTACAAAGTTTATTCTTGAGCAAATCATTTTCTTCCTTCATTCTGGATCATTCATTGGTCATTTTAAGTAGCACCTTTCTGATTTCTTTGTGTCTATTTTTCAATACTTTGCAATCATCATACAATTCCTCTAATGTTTCTTAGAAGTTGAGAGTTTTAGATTTAGAGAATAACTCATTGTCATGAATCGCCATGAAGTCGATAGTGTTGATTTGTTCTCCTTTTGCTTCCTTTGTGTTCTTAGGTATTGAATTTTCTAGTTTCTCCCTTTCCTGTATCTCAATGTTAGGTCCGCTAGACCTGATTAGTTCTTTCATAAACGATTTTCAAAGTTTCCTATATATCTTTAGTTGAATTGCACATAGAGAATTTATCAAACACTGAAGGAGATAATGCACAATAAAAATAATGTTTAGCCTTGACATCCTTTTATGTAGCTTGTATGTCCTTTGGAGTGTATTGATCTTTGTTACTAAGGACTATCTTGCCATTTTGAATGATAAGCCATAACTAGTAATCAGTGACCACTATAAAATTTTGCATTTTTACTTTCCAAGACCCATAATTGTTGCCAACGAAGTATGGAAGTCTAAAAATGAATTGTCCCTGTGTGGGTGTATTGTGGAACATGTTGGCCATTAGGATCTCTTCAAGCAGTTAAGGTGACTAGTAATCAAGATTAATTATTGAAGCTTACTCTGATACCAATAGTTGGTCCCGTCCTAAGGTGGCTCAAGAGGGGGGTGAATTAAGTCTTTAAAATCTTGGCCAATATAAAACAAAAGTGTTGTGATAATTAGAAAATGAATCATGCAGCATATAGCATAAAAGTTTTTTATAGAGATTTGACCCATAACACCGCACCGACACCTCTCTTTGAGTTAGCTTCACTCATTGTACTCAAGTTTCACTAATCACTAGTTGGTTTTCCTAAGCTTACCAATGAACTTTTACATAGGATGATTTTCCAAAAGCTCACCAAAAAACTTATAAAAAGGTTGGTTTTCCAAAAGCTCACCAATAAAATTATCCTAGTTGATTACCAAAGCAAATGAACAAACTTATACAGGATTAGAAAGCCCCTTGATTGCTATCCTACATTAAAAAAATGCCTTTTGCATAGGCTGAATTTGTACATAATTAAATGTAGTAGAAATAAATGTATAATACTAAATACAAAGAGCTTCAGACTCCCTTGAGTTACTGCAGAGAATAAGCTTTGAATGTAGATAGCTTTTTGGTGCCGTAGTGTTGGAAGAAAACTTAATGTCTGAGAGTAAATGCTCTTGTTTTTCTTCTCTTTATTTTCTCAAAAATATCTAAATCTTGTAACTTATTGGAAAAACCTTTCTTCACTCCTTTTCTATCAAAATTTGAACTCTACCCAATGGAGAAGATGACATTCATTTAATGCGAGCAAATCAATAGGATTTAGTGTCCATTAGATCTCTCTTGCGTGCTTTCATGTTTGAGATCTAATGAGCCATGTTTGAGTTCATTTTCCATGTCTATAATTAAAATTTTTAACTTTTTTAACTCATTTAGCTTGAAATTGACTACTTTACCCATGTATTAAAATTAATCATCATGGTTGGGTTTGAATAATCTTGTCCAGAATTAAAATTTTGGACTTCGACTAGTGCTTGGCTTGGAACTGACTTCTTCCTTTTTATATTTGGAAATGATTTGCCATGCTTAGATTTGAGTGGTCATGTCAAAATTTATAATTTCTAACAAGGACGAACCCTTCATCTTGCAATACCATATTTGGTCATGTCTTGAAGTGAATTGCCATGTTTGGAAATGCTTTGCCATGTCTAGAATTATAATTTTGGACTTGGACTAGCATGAGTTACCTTGTCTACATAATTGAACTTTGGCTATGTCCAAAAATGAGATGGTTGTATTTGATTTTTAGTCTAGAGTTATGATTTTTTGCTTTGCTTGTGTTGGCAAAGTCTGAGTCTTGGTACTTTGAATTTCTAGACTTAAAGTTTTGACATCTTGACTTCTCACTATATTAGTGCCTGATTTTGGATTGCATGTCTGAGTTGATCATGCTATTTGAAACCTTCTTTTCTTTGTCAATGATATACAAGCCTTTGCTTGAATCTGGAGTTTGATTGTTCTTTATTTTTAAGTCTATTTTTAATCTAGATTATGTCCTAACCTTGGTATCAATCTGATTGATTTTGGCATTGTCCGAAGTATCTTTTGAGCTTGATTGATGCTAGACATATCCTTCAACTGAAAGTTTGGCTTAGAATATTTATTTAAAGTGGTCTAGAATGATATGTACTCAATTAGCATTCTTCAAACTCATAGAGTTTATTCATTTATTGGCTTTGATCTTTAGGAAATCAGTTTTGTCTAGTTTCATCTAAAGTTCTTTTCAAAGTATCAATGTCATTCTTTCTGTTTTAAGCATTTATGTTTTCTTCCCTTATAGATGTGATTCTGTGGATCTTTGTCTCTAATAACATCTATGTTTTGTGCTATCCACTTTGACTGAGGTTAATTTCCTAAAAATGGTTTATACCTTTTTAATGCAATACTGGGAAATATAACTGTCAGCACCTTAGACTTTTAACTCATGTGGTTTTTTTCATCATTAAAACTTGGCTGGTTAAATATGTTATTCATCAGAATCTAGCCTAGTAAAGAGGTTTGGTTCAACAATTTCTTCTGCATATTATTGAACTAGGGCAGATGATTGAAGGAGAGAATCCAAAGGTACTTATCCCTAAGGAAGTCTATGAAGAATCTCATATGGGTCAAGCAGAGATGCTTGATGATACTATTGATACTACAATAAATACGCCAGTCGAAATCAAAGGGAGTTGTCATTAGATTCCTTTAATTTGGAGAAGGCCATGGCCTTATTTGCAGATAAAGCCACTATGTTTTCTTCATTATCTTCACATATTCTTCACCTAATGAAAGCTCTCTATGGGGAGGAAGTTACTTTGGTTGAGGTTCCATTAGAGGATGCCATTGCTACAACTGCTCCTGAAGATGACTTGCAGCAGGCGGTGGACCCAATTGCAGGAAGGGTCGATTCTGACTTAGGCAAGAACAATCATCTAGTTGAAGCAGCCATGGGAGATGGTTTCAGTGCTGATGAAGCTACTTTTGATGTTGGTAGTCACCATAATTTGGATGAGTCTTGTAGTGAAATTAGTCCACCTATTGAGGTTCTAACTGGGAATCAACTAGAGGAAAGAGCAAATACAATGTTCCTTAACACTACTAGTCATGATACTCTCACTGGAATTGATGGATATGCTCATGATTCGAAAAGGGAAGTGGCGTCACCTTGTTTTCATGCTCTTCTTGAAGATGGTTTCTTTCAAATGCTATCATCCACCTGCATCAAGGCCACAAAGGAGAAAACTAATGCTAAACAGGAGGACTTGGAGGGTGAGGTATGATCCTTCTATTATGATTTTCAAGATCACTACGGAGAGTGTCTTCTTCCAATGGAATTACTGGATTGAAGGAGTAATTTTTATCATGGGCTGAGGGTATAGTGAGGCTGGATGGTGATATATCCTGCCCGTCGGCTATTTTTTATCATTTAGAGGCTTTCCATTAGGAGTGGGCACAAGCTGAGTTGATGTCACTTCAAAAACCTCCTACCAAGGCAATTGTTGCCAAAGAGGCTGATTTTGATAGCATGAGAGCTGAGGTTAGCAGAAAGTCATCATCCAAGGGTGTGGCAATAGAGCACCTTATCTCTATTCAAAGGGACTTATACTCTCTGGGAGAAGAGGTAAAGATTACCAAAGATCATCGTGAAGCTCTCCGGAAGGAGTTTTGCCAAGTGAGTCATCACCTATCTTATCAACAATCTCTCATTGCTTCTAAAGAATAGGAGGAGACAGAAGGTCTGGAAATTATTCAACACTTGGAGGATGAAATAACTCCTTCTCAATAAGAGTGGTGACTACTGAAGAGGCCTTGTCAGGATTGAAGTCTTCTTAGATAGTGAACCCTGAAGCTTCATAGGTAGTTAAGGTGGCAACGGAGCAATTTGACCACCTTAGAGAGTCTATCTTAGCTGCTTTGGCTCATTTGTAAACTCTTTGCTTGTGAAAATTCATACGAAATTGAATATACTATTTTAGCACTTTTCTCATAATGCTTGCTTCTTGACATGTTTCTTTTTGCAAATTATATGCCTAGTAATGATTTAATTTTTGCATGTAAATCAAATTGCATGAGAAACACTTGCAGGGATTAAGAAAGGGGGAGCAAATGCCCCCAACATTTGCACCCTCCCAACTCATGCATAGTAACACTTTAGGAAATGTCTACTAATAAGTAGTTCTCCTATGTCATTACTGTTTATGATTCCGTATGAGCTATTAGCATAAGCTTCTTGGATGACATAAGGGCCTTTCCACTTGGGCTCAAATTTGCTGATTAATTTACCACCCGCCATTAACTCTATCCTTAGCTTAAGGACTAAATTGCCTAGGTAAAGTGTTTGATGCTTAACTGATCAGTTAAAAGCCTCGACCATGCAGGCTTGGTATAACTCGATCCTTTGCTTGGCTTGAAACCTCTTTTCATACAAAGCATCAAGCTCAACTCTTAGTGATGGTAATTGCACTTCCAAGGGCAAGACCATCTCTACCCCAAACACTAGAGAATAGGGAGTTGCACTAGTTGTTTTGTAGTGAATGGTACAATGTAAGGCACTAGAGATTTCAAAAATGTAAATTTTCACTATTGTAAAGTTTTGGTAATTTTTTCAATGCGACATACCGTAAAATTAAATTTTTGAGAAATTTTATCATTGAAAAATTATAAAAATGGATGAAATATCCATATTAATGAGAGGCTGATAAGAACATATGTTAATTAGTAATTAATAGGTGAAGAAAAATTAAAAATTACATGTGGAAAGCAGAAAAATCGAGTTTCCGATAATTTCTAAAAAATTTCAATTTAACTAAATTTTATTGAAAAATAAATGATGAAATTATGGAAATAATAGATGAAAATTTGATTTGGGCATATGATATATATCAAATGGATGACTCACATGTGTAAAGAATGATAATTTGATGGCATTTTGAAAATTCAAGAGAGTAAGTGTGCATGGAAGTGGGTGTAGCATAGACTACCAAAATAAAAAACAATATAAAAAGTGTGTTTTTGCAATGCCCATGCCATTTCCATCATTCTCATCTCCTTTCCCATGCTATCCAACATAAACCCTTTTTCCCCATCATCCTAATTTTCTATATTAGGCAATTTTGCTTCAAGTGATCCATAGCAAATGTTTATTCAAGTAATTAGTAGGCTATAGGATGTATTTTCTCTTAAGATCAAGACGTGATAGTCACCCAGACGTGGTGAAATATTATTGATTAGTGGGACTCACCGAAGGAATTTGAAGATTAAGGTAAATGCTTAATCTAATTTAAATGATGATGTTTATGAAAGAATATTATGCAAAAGTTGATTTATCTTCAATGAATTTCAAACCCTAATTCAAGGAGGTTTGCTAAAAATTTTAATATAGAATGAAGGCTTCCTTAAAGGTTGGAAATTCAACTATGAGGGCTATGCAAATTTCTCAATTAATTAAGGTAAGTAGGTAGTTGTTTTAAGTTATTTTAAGTTCAATTTGATTTCTTTGAATGATTACAATTTGGGCACTTGTAATCTAAAATTTTTGTATATGTGTTACATGATTTTAAACATGCATTATATGCCCCATCCAACCATAATTAATGTATTATATTATCATAAATTAAATTGTATTGAAAATATTGGAATTTGGATGCATAGTGCAGTGACAGAATGCCTTACCAAGTACCCCTCTTGAGGTTGATTAAAACCCAATTGAGCGATGTTATTTTGAAACAATAAAAATATGAGGTTAAAATAGATGTTACTGAATACTTAATATCAAATTTCATTAATACATTCCACCATTTGGCCCCTCAAAAAAATATGAACATTAAATACCCTAAAAATGAGATGCTGAAAGCGTCCCACCCTTTTAAAATTTCACTTTATTTTCAATCTTCTCATTTTGAATTATTTCAAGCTAAAATTTTTTAAATATGTTTATCATATTTTTTGGAATTGATGTAAAAATTTTTAGGGGCAAAAGACATGTATAATTTCATCTAACATTTTTTCTTTATATTTCATATTTTAATTTTAAATTGATCAATTTACATTATTTTGACCTGCAATTTGGATTTAACAATTTTCATATTATTACTAATCTATACAAATATTTTTAGGTTAATTGAATAAACTAGTAAATAAGAATTTTATTTTAGAAATTATGTACATGTAATCTACGCTCCCGAGAGTGTTGGTAAATTTTAGTTTTGGCGCCTGATTGGTGCAAAGCCCTATATGGCTCTATATGGCTCATATATGTATTTTATAATGGCCATGGGACCAACCTATGTCCTCCATGTAGCTAGGAGTGGCCTGGTTGGCCAGTGAAAGGTTATGTGGGCAGCCGTCTCGGCCGGGTGTTGCTATTGCCCTAGATGGCCTGATTGCTATCATTGGCCTGAGTAGCTTGTATAGGCATGTTTATGAAACTGATACCCTTGTGAGGTGTTGAGGGCGTGGTGCCATTGGATACAGCAATATGACTATGTTGGCCTAGCAGGCTTCTAGGCGGGAGTGTCAAGATGGACCTAACACGCTGAAGAGTGAATGGGTAGTGTTCTGGTTTGTGTGCCTCTCAAGGAGGAGTGTGTGGATGATGGTAGAGCATTATACTGGTATAAGAGGTAATCATGGATTAGCAGATACAAAAGGGCAGTATGACATATTGCTATTCGAGCCAGTATTGACCGATTAACTATGTATACGATATCATTATGAGTATGAGTATGTGTATAAAATAATTAATGTGATGTTAACATTAAAATCTTAATGAACCTGGCCACTGACTGACTATGACATCCTGTATTTGGCATGACATGTTTGCTCTATTTACATCATTGTTTACTACTCTACTTGCCGATGTTTATTACATTATTTATAGTCATTTTTTTCCACTTACCTTCTAATGAGTTTTGCTTAGAATCACTCTTTTATTTAAATTTTTAGCTGATAGGTCAGAGGATGGTGCCCAATAGGGTGTTGGGTCTCATGACGGGGCTAGGCCATGACACTAGTAGAGGCTTTACTCTTTTTCATGATGTATGATGATGTATATTATTGGATAGATTTTGGATGTATATTAGACATTTATCATTACTTAGTTTTATAGCATGTCATTTTATGGCATGAGTGTATATGATTTGACAACTAGGGTATAGTGTACCTCGATCTTGGTCTGCAGGTGTTGTGGTGATGTATGTTTTGGAGGCGGAAGTTATATAATTTTTATAGAAAATGGTAGGGCCTGGAGGTGGCCATGTTATATTTACATATTTGAGGGTATTTGTTATATAAGTATTATGGTTTAGCAAGTTGTATACAGGATAATGGTAGTAAATCAGCGGAGACTCTGCCAGAATTTTCACTAAATTTACCACTAGTAACACTCCAGGGAGGGGCGGAACAAAGCCCAATGCACCCACGATGCTATAAGTGTGAAATATGACTGTCAAATCATTATGTAATGGTATGCTTAGGTTGCATTAATATATTTTAGAAACATGGGGGAGCATTAGTTTAGCCTATAAACTTGAACCTTTCATTTTGAGTCATTGAACTTGAGCAAGTATGATTGTGCAAGTATATGACTTAGAAATGCAATATTATGTAGATATATGACCTGAGAATGTGATATTATGTAGTAATGGCACCCAAGACATGAGTGGATAAGATCCACCAAGGTGAACCACTTGATCCCAATATATAGGTGTGGTGATTAGAAATGATCAGAGAGAGTAGAGCCAGCTAGCTAGAGGCAATGGCCTGAGGCCAGCCTCTAATGAGGCAGAAGAAGAGGTTATTCTGGAGCCTAAGGTGAGGCAGCTGCCAGAGACCGTATAGGAGCCAGTAGGGGCCAGTGGTACAGTACCATGAGCTGAACCAGGGTTTCCTGCTATGATGGTAATGGTAGCCAACCTCACCCAAACAGTGCAGGACTTCATACAGGCTCAGCGGAGACCGGCAGATGAGCCTACTCATATTGTTGGACCCGCTGGGAGGCCGACCATGTGCCAAAGTCGATAGTCGAAGTGGGCCAGACTTCACAGATGCACCCAGGTCCGGGGCTAAACATGAAGGCTTTCCACAATATGAAGCCTTCAGTATTTAGAGGCTAGAGCAACTACAGGGTCGTGGATCACTGGATCTATGGGATGGAGAAGGTGTTTACCTATATGCAATGTCCAGAGGAGCACAAGGTGTTGTATGTTGTCTACTAGCTAGAGAGCGAGGCTGAATGCTGGTGGAAGACGAAGAGGGTGACTCCAAACTAAGGCAGTTGTGCAGGCTACCACAATGCAAGAGGCACAGGTAATGGATCATGTGGTTACAGGTAATCTCCTCATTTACAACTATCTGGCAAATGTCTTATTTGATCCCAGTGCTTCCCAGTCTTTTGTATCTGTTGCATTTGTTCATAAAGCAGGCTTGTCTACACATCCCATGCATCAATTGTTAAAGGTCTCTACACTACTAAAGGCAGTTAGTACGACCTCAGAAAAATGTTATGACATTCTAGTAGTAATTGAAAGCAGATGTTTCTATGTTGATTTGATAGTATTAAACATGGAAGGATTAGATATTATATTGGGGATGGATTGGTTGGCTAAGCATGAAGCCAAGATAGATTGCAAGACCAAACAAATGATCTTGAAGACTCCTGATGAGATAGATATCATTGTTCGGAGTTTATCTACAAGAGAAGCTCTTATGCTGATTTCTGCTATGAGAGCTCTTAGCTTAATGTGGAAGGGGTATGAAGCTCATTTGATTTTCGTCGTAGATGTGCATTATGAGCACAGATCAGTGGAGGATATCTTAGTTGTGATAGACTTTCCTGATGTGTTTTTCGTAGAACTATCTAGATTACCTCCTAAGCGGGAAGTCGAGTTCAGTATTGACCTCAAACCTGGGGCAGAACCCATATCCAGAGCACTGTATAGAATGGCACTAGTGGAACTGGCAGAATTGAAAGTGCAGTTGCAAGAGTTGATGGATAAGGAATTTATCCACCCTAGTATGTCACCTTGAGGTGCTCCCATCCTATTTATAAAGAAGAAGGATGGTAGTCTATACCTATACATTGACTACCTAGAGCTCGATAAAGTGACAATCAAGAATAAGTATTCATTGCCTCATATAGATGATTTGCTTGATCAGTTGCAAGGGGCTACTGTGTTCTCAAAGATTGATCTTCAGTCAGGCTATCATCAGATGAGGGTTAGGCTAACAGATGTGATGAAGGCTGCATTTAGAACCTAGTATGGACACTATGAGTTATTAATAATGCCATTCGGATTGACTAATGCTCCAACAGTTTTCATGGGTCTTATGAATAGGGTATTCAGGCCATATTAAGATTACTTTGTGATCATATTTATCGATGATGTCCTAATTTGTTCCAAAGCAAAGAGGAGCATGAAACTCACTTGAGACTAGCATTGTAGCATTTGAGAGAAAAAAAGTAGTATGACAAGTTAAAGAAATGCGACTTCTGGATGAATAGTATAGCATTTTTGGGACAGATTATATTAGGAGCTAGTATTTCTGTAGATTCATAAGATCGAAGCTATGATAAACTAGCCTTGATCTACTACAGTGACAAAAGTTTTGTTTTTCTGGGATTGGTAGGTTGTTATCCGTGATTTGTTGAGAGATTCTCTACTATAGTCGTTCCTCTTACATAGTTGATTCATAAGGGAGTGCAATTCAAATGGAATGATCAATTTGAGGCAGCATTCCAAGAATTAAAGAGGATGCTAGTAGAAGCTCCAGTTTTAAAAGTTCCTACAAGACGGGTGGATTTGTAGTATACAGTGATGCATATAAACATGGATTAGGGTGCATATTGATGTTGCATGGAAATGTTATTGCTTATGCATCACGCTAGTTGAAGCCTCATCAGCGTAGCTACCTCACCCATGATCTGGAGTTGGCAACTATCATATTTTCCTTAAAGATATGGAGACATTATCTCTATATTGAAAAGTGTAATAGATAAATAGATCATAAAAGCTTGAAGTACATTTTCACTCAGAAAGAGCTAAATATGAGACAGAGGTGATGGCTTGAGCTGCTAGAAGATTATAATTTGAATATCCATTATCATCTAGGCAAAGCAAACGTTGTAGCAGATGCACTAAGTAGGAAATTGAGTAAGCCTGGCATGTTTGCTCACACAGAGGGCTAGTGGCACAGTTATGTCAGTTATCTATTCAGCCCACTTTGCTGGATGAGATTTGGACTGCCTAGATGGAAACTACAGATGAGGAATTTTAGAAACTGAAAGAGAGAGAGAGCTCAGAGCAGTGGACTACTTGATTATATTATTGGTGTTAATGGCATCATGAGATACCAGAACTGGCTTCCATTGCCTAGAGGTTCTGCCATAATACAGAAAGCGCTAGAGGAGTAACACTATTCACCTTATACCATCCACCCAGATAGTACCAAAATGTATCATGACTTGTGGTCACAATATTAGTGGCATGACATGAAAAATTATGTGGCTCAATATGTGGCAAACGTGTCTAGTATACCAAAGGGTGAAGGCATAATATCAGAAGCCTGGTGGGTTATTACAGCCAATTGAGATCTTAGAGTGGAAGTGGATAGATATCACTATGGATTTTATTATGGGTCTTCCTAAGACTATAGCTGGTTATAATAGTATTTGGGTTATAGTGGATAGGTTGACTAAGGTAGCCCACTTTATTCCCGTTTGCACTACTTACACAGCTGAGAAATACGCATGAATTTATCAGAAGGAGATAGTGAGACTACATGGTATGCCTAAGGTCATTATTTCTAACCGTGGATTAGTGTTTACATCTAAGTTTTGGAGAGCTTTGCATTAAGCTATGGGTCCTCGTCTGGATTTCAGTAGTACATATCACCCCTAGACTGATGGGCAGACTAAGAGTGTGAACCAACAGATAGAGGACATGTTGAGAGCTTGCGTCCTCAAAAGGGGCAAAGCTTGGAGTCAATATCTTACTTTGGTGGAGTTCGCCTACAATAATAGTTATCACTCCAGCATTGGCATGACTACTTTTGAGGCATTGCATGGGCATAAGGGCCAATCACCCTTATACTAGTCAAAAGTGGGCAAACAACTATTATAGGGCCACAGATGATTATAGATACAGTTGAAAACTAGCCCAGATTAAGAAGAACATCTAAGTTGCTCAGTCTCGCCAAAAGAGTTATGCAGATACACGTCGACGAGACCTAGAGTTTCAAGTGGGAGATTGGGTCTTTCTTAAAGTGTCACCTATGAGAGGTGTGGTATGATTTGGCACTAAGGGAAAGCTAAGCCCTAGATATGTTGAGCCATATGAGATATTGGAATGGATTGGTAAGGTGACTTATCGCATTGCATTACCACCTTCATTTAGCGGAATCCACGATGTGTTTCATGTGTCATCACTACGGAGATATGAACTAGATCCTTCTCATGTTTTGGCACTAGATGAGGTACAATTGAGTGAAACTCTACAATATATTGATTAGCTAGTCTGTGTCCTAGATAGGAGAGAAGCAGTTAAGACACAAAACCATTTCTCTAGTTAAAGTACAGTGGAGTCGTCACTCTAAAGACGAGGCTACATAGGAGCTTGAGGATATAATGCAGTCTAAGTATCCTCAATTAATAGTCTAAGTTTCAAGGATGAAACATTTTGTAAGGAGGGTAGAATGTAAGGCCCTGAAAATTTTAAAAATGTAAATTTTCACTATTGTAAAGTTTTGGTAATTTTTCCAGTACAGCATACTATAAAATTAAACTTTTGAGGAATTTTATTATCCAAAAATTATATAAATGGATGAAATATCCATATTAATGTAAGAATGATGAGAACATATGTTAATTAATAATTAATAGGTGAAGAAAAATTAAAAATTACATGTGGAAAGCAAAAAAACTGAGTTACCAGTAATTTCTAAAAAAGTTTAATTTAATCAAAATTAATTAAAAATTAAATGATGAAATTATGGAAATAATAGATAGAAAATTGATTTAGGCATATGATATATCAAATGGATGACTCACATGTGTAAAGAATGATAATTTGATGGCATTTTGAAAAATCCAAAGAGTGAATATGCGTGGAAGTGGGTGGAGCATAGACTACCAAAATAAAAAAATAATATAAAAAGTATGTTTTCACAATGCCCATCCCATTTCCATCATTCTCATCTCCCTACCCATGCTAGCCAACATAAACCTTCTTTCCCCATCATCCCAATTTTCTATATTAGGCAATTTTGCTTCAAGTGATCCATAGCAAATGTTGATTCAAGTAATTAGTGAGCTATAGGATATATTTTCTCTTGAGATCAAGAAGTGGTAGTCACCCAGACATGGTGAAATATTGCTGATCAGTGGGACTTAACAAAGGAATTGGAAGATTAAGGTAAGTGCTTAATCTAATTTAAATGGTGATGATGTTTATGAAAGAATATAATGCAAAAGTTGATTTATTTTCAATGAATTTCAAACCCTAATTCAAGGGGATTTGCTAAAAATTTTAATATAGAATTAAGTCCTCCTTAGAGGGTGGAAATTGGAGTGCAAGTTCTATGTAAATTTCTCAATTAATTAAGGTAATCAGGTATTTGTTTTAAGTTATTTTAAGTTCAATTTGATTTCTTTGAATGATTAGAATTTGGGTACTTGTAATCTAAAATTTTTGTATATGAGTTATATGATTTTAAACATGCATTATCTATCCCATGCAACCATAATTAATTATTGTATTAGCATGAATTAAATTGCATTGAAAACAATGGGATTTGGATGAACAATGCACTGACGGAATGCCTTACCAAGCACCCCACTTGAGTTTGATTAAAACCCAATTTGGTGATATTATTTTGCAAAAATCCAAATATGGGGTTAAAATAGGTATAACTAAATACTATTATATCAAATTTTATTAACAAAATTCTACCGTTTGACCCCTCAAAAAAATATGAACATTAAATACCCTGAAAATGAGATGCTGATAGCGTCCCACCCTTTTGAAATTTTGCTTTATTTTCAATCTTCTCATTTTTAATTATTTTAAATTAAAATGTTTACAAACAATCTATTATATTATTTGGAATTGACATAAAAATTTTGAGGGGCAAAAGAGATGGGTAATTTTGTCTAATATTTTTTTCTTTTTATTTTCATATTTTAATTTTAAATTGATCAATTATATTGTTTTGACCTCAAATTTGGTTCAAACTTTTTTCATATTATTGGAAATCTATAAAAATATTTAAAAATCAATTGTATATTTATAAACTAGTAAATAAGAATTTTATTTTAGAAATTATGTACATGTATTCTATACCCCTAGGAGTGCCAGTAAATTTCAATTTTGGCACCTGATTGGTGCAGAGCCCAGTGTTGCTCATATATGTATTTTATGATGACCTTGGGGCCAACCTGTGTCTGCCATGTGGTGAGGAGTGGCCTAGTTGGTTAGTGGGCAGTTGTGTAGACAGGCGGGGCAACCAAGCATTGCTATTGGCCTGGATAGCAGATTGCTATGATTGGCCTCAGTAGCTTGTGTGGGCATGTGTATGGAGAACTGGTACTCTTGTGAGGTGATAAGGGCGGGGTGCCACTGGATACAGCAATAAGGCTGTGTGGGCCTAGCAGGCTTCTAGTTGAGAGTGCCAGGATGGACCTGACGTGCTGAAGAGTGCATGGGTAGTGTTCTGGTTTGTGTACCTCTCGAGGAGGAGTGTGTGAATGATGGTAGAGCAGTATATTAGTATAAGAGGTAATCATGGATTGGCAGATAGAAAAGGTTAGTATGACATATCAGTATTCAAGCTAGTATTGACCGATTAACTATATATACAATATCACTATGCGTATGTGTATGAAATAATTAATGAGATGTTAACATTAAAATTTTAATGAACCTGGCCACTGACTGACTATAACATCCTGCATATGGCATGATATGTTTTGGCTGTTTGCATCATTGTTTACTACTCTACTTGCGGGTGGTTATTACATTATTTACAGTCATATTTTTTTGCTTACCTGCTTACTGAGTTTTGCCTAGACTCACCCTTTTATTTAAATTTTTAGCTGATAGGTCAGAGGATGGAGCCCAACGCGGTGTTGGGTCTGGTGACGGGGCTAGGCCATGACACTAGTAGAGGCTTTACTCCTTTTCAGGATGTATGATGATGTATATTATTGGATGAATTTTTGATGTATATTAGACATGTATCATTACTTAGTTTTATAGCATTTAATTTTATGGAGTGGGTGTATACGATTTGATAGTTAGGGTATAGTGTACCCCAATCTTGGTTTGTAGGTGTTGTGGTGATGTGTGTTTTGGAGGCGATAGTTATATAATTTGTGTAGAAAATGGTAGGACCTAGAGGTGGCCATATTATATTTGCATATTTGAGGGTATTTATTATATAGTTATTGTAGTTTAGCATATTATATACAAGATAAAAGTGATAAATCAGGGGAGACTCTGCCAGAATTTTCTCTAAATTTTCACTTAGTAATGCTCCAAGGAGGAGGGGAATTACATATGATAAGCCCAAATCGCCTCTGGTAATTTGAGATGCCAATCCCATTGGTTCTTATCTGCTATGCTTCTCATGATCCTGAGGATCACCTTGTTGAATGCTTCATTTTGGCCATTTCCTTATCTATGATATGGTATAGAGAATACATGTTTGATGCCTTGCTTTCAACAAAACCTCTCCATTTCTTCATTCTTGAATAGAGTACCATTATCTGATGTAATCTTGTATGGAGTTCCATATCAACACAGATCTTGAATTTGACAAACTTAATTACTTCTTTGGCTCTATCTCTCTTACATGAGTCAGCTTCCACCCATTTGGAGAAGTAATAGGTTACTACCAAGAAGTAGGCATGTTCCTTAGAAGACAGAGGGTTGATTGGACCAATGATATCGAATCCCCACCATGAAAACAGCCAAGAGACGCTTGTAGGTACCAGCAATAATGGTGCTATGTGCCGGATATCCCCATGAAGCTAACATTGGAGATATGATTTAGTAAATTATAGCAAGTCCAAGACCATGGTAGGCCAATAGTAGCCGAGACATTTGACTCATTTATATAATCTTTGACCAGATAGATGCCCACCATATTCACTGGACTGAGTTTGCATGAGTGCACATTGAATCTCTTCCCTATTTAGACATCAGAGCTAGAGTCCATCATATGCTTGGCGATAAAGTGTATTATTGTAATACACATATCAAGTAGCTCTTTTTCTTAGAGCTAACCTATCTTGCAAGTTTTCTAGGTGGATTCTTATTATAGGTAATTGATGTACAGGGTTCACTGATCATCCACCATTAGTTCCATGTAGGCTATACATTTCACTCGCTTGGTAGTCTCCTCATCATACAAGTTGGGAATGTAGCTTTATTGCTCAACTTTGACAATGACTTCTTAGCCTCTGGCAGTAGCTGAAGTAGTTGCCAAGTTTGCTAAAGCATCAACAATGATATTCTCAGTCCTTAGAACATGCCTAATGTTGACTTGAGAAAGTTGATCCAATAGTCCTTGCACAATATTGTAATATCAGCACAAACTAGGGTGGCAGACTTCATATTTAGTGGTTAATTGTTAGACCACCAATTCTGAATCACTAAGAATTTCCAGTTTTATAATTCCAAAATTGAAGGCAATATGAAGTTCTAAGACTAATGCCTCATACTTTGCTTCATTGTTGGTATAATTCCTTGCAAAATAGAAGGAATATAGAAGGATATCTTTTTGTGGCTAGATGAAGGCAGTTCCAACAATTGCATAAATGGTTTTAGCTACATCGTCGAAATACATTTGCCAAGGAGTGTTGACTTGGGCAATGAAAACCTCCTCATCTAGCAAGTCTTCTTCAACAATGACTTCTTCATCGACTGGTTGCGCTACTGAGAAGTCAGCCAGAACTTGTCCTTTCACTACATTTTAAGAGATAAAGGTGATGTCAAATTCTGACCATAATAATGACCACTTTGCCAATTCTCTTAATAGCATGGGACAAGTGATTAAGCACTTAGCGGATCCACCTTGGAAATCAATGGGATCTCATGAGCAAGGAAATAATGCCTTAACTTCTAGGTTACAAATACCAATGCAAGGCATGTCTTTTCAATCTGCAAATAATTGCATTCTGCGTCTATCAACTGACGGCTAATTTAGTACAACGCTTATGTCACACCTCACCCTAGCACCTATTATTTTACCATTTGCTTAAAATTATCCCAGTTATAAGGTGATTACTCTATCAAAATCTGACAGTCTAGCCTAAACTTTGAGGCTATATACCTATGCATGCATTATTCATATAAAATTACAATGTCAATAACTATGAAATTCTATCATAAACCATAAAACACACTCTCAACTTACCTACAGTTGCCCCACAACTGCCCAAGATCAAAATGAATCATGATGGCAATACACTTCTCTAGAATCATACAACTCATGCAAAATATCATCAATATTTGTTAGGACATGCCAATACATTCTTTTATACATAATTTGGAACCTTTTAGGTACAATCCTATAAATATATTATAAAACTACAATTCAAACTCATTATATTGTTAGGAAATTTCTTCAATTTTGCTCTCCCATCCCAACCTGCAGTTGTAATTTTTTTACCTGACTTGCCAACTAAAAATTAAAATAAAGAAGGCACAAGTCCAGGTGAACTCAGTAAGTAGGCATGTTAGTCAAGAATAATTAACCCAAAAATAGTGTATTTCACGCTAAACCTTCAATATAAATATAATAACCATTCTGTCATGGTATCTGAGAACCACAACCAGGAAGATAGATATCTAATACAATTATACTATGAGGGCCAAGTCCTCATTATTACAATATAACTTCTACGCCACTGAGGTGTATAATATCACAAACACATCATCTCATAACAAGGCTACTTTGATTTATCATAATTATGCCATTCGTCCCACCATATCATAACTATGTTGTACGGACATAAACATATTATACCAATGTTATACACATATGCACCATCATGGAACATTTCCCATTCCATTAATATTTGTATTCATTCAATTATCATACACAGACCTCTGGGATACTTAGAATCCCCACTAATTCATCAATCCACATTCACAAAACATAATAACATCAATTAATGCTACATAAGGCCCCTATTCAACTAGATATTCATGTATTATCTTAATTATCAACTTACATACAATATCGAAGTATTCTTTATCCACCTAGACATCTGTACACAAGAATAAGTATCATAAAGAAATGAGATACTTTCTATCCCAAGTAATCCCATATTCATATTATAAAAGATACACCAATCATTGCAATCCAACGGAATACATGTTATCCCCTACATTCTTGTATTCATAAAATCTAATAAACATCAACCTTTAGAACAGTACATGATATCCTTTATCCCCAATTATGTATACATGCATGGATATAATTCATGGGATAATTACTATCCCCAACTATTCATCAATTTAGTAAAACAAATGCCTACTTACCTACGTGAAGAATAAATCCTCATCTTCTAGTCCCATAGTTTCCCATTCATGCTTCATTTACCCTACGTGTATCACATTATCACAAATTCAATCTCACCTTGCTTCTTATCGAAACAATTCATCAAACACATAGCATGCATTATTAAACTTGACATTTCTCATTAAAGCATGCCAATTAAATTTCATTTCCAATTACATATAGTAACTCTATAATACCTTTAACATTATCAACCTTAATAATAAGCTAATTAGAGGTCATTATGGAATTCTGCAACACACTTTGTTTCTTAATCAATCATTTGATCAAACATCTGAGATGCACCCTTTAAATTATAATTTCTTAACATGATTAATAATTGAATAACCTTAAAAATAACTCAATTAAGCCTTTAATGAATTCAACTTGCTACTTAAACACTTTATACAAAAAAACCCTATTTAACATATAATTAGGTCATTGTCCAAAATTGGGTTTCTCACTCTTAAATAAGCCCCCAAACACTATAATTATTGAATTTATCATTTCCCCCATCAATTCATTCCATTTTACCCCAAAATTTCTATTTACAAATGTATGAAACCCTAACAAAGCAGAAAATGCAAACCTAATTGGAGAAAATGAACTCACCTTAGATTTCATGTGTATTCAGCTTCTCAAAATGAGAATCCAAGCTTAAAGCACTCCTTAACTTCATAACTTGCAACAAACATGAGATTCCAACTTCTTCCATCATCCAAGGGATGAAATTCTAAGTTTGGATGTATGGTTGGGTAGTTACACACCTAAATCATGATATTTTCTAGAAAAAGGGGCAAGAAATTGGGGCATAAGAGACTAGATCAAAAGATTTTTGGCATGAGAAGAGAAGCGAAGAAGATAGAAATGAAAAATGGGCTGGAACAACCCTTAAAAAGTCAACCACCAACCTAACCGATGCCAACTGGTGTTTTGGTGCCCAACTCCTTACCCTTCATGTGTCGCACCGATGCCCCGCTAACCCACTGCCCACCAGAAGCAGTTGCGGTATTTCATTCATAACTTCCTCATATAATGTCTAAACCATGTAATTCTTGATAATTTGGAAAGATAAGTTCAATATATATACAACTTTTATGTTGATAAAGTTTTTGATTTAGCCTAAATATATGAGTAATTTGACCTTAAAGTGATGCCTTCTATTTCAAACATAACATGAGGCTCTAGAGACAGTTGTAATATTTTAGCACTAACTTTCTCGTATGATATCCAAATCATATGATTCTTAATAAAGTGTGAACATAATTTAAAGGGATATAACTTTAATGTTGAATACTTTTTCTAAATCATCACTTATCTATGCCAAAAATTTAATATAAGTTATCTTTTTCATATATAATTTCCTTTTAAAATGCTCTTACCCTTTTTCTTCATTATTTACTTGGTATTTCACCTATATGAAATTCCTCAATAATAATGTCATGTAAATACAATAAAATCACATTAAAATGCATATATTATGTCCCTAAATAACTAGAACAAATTGCAAAACGATCACCCCACTCTCATATGAATTCAACCTTCACAACAATTGCCTCCCAGTTGAACTTAAGTAATAGGCTTAATAACTTCAAATTTTCAAATTGGTTGGTATCCATCATGGCCTTAGTAATATTTCCCAACACTAGCCTTTATTGTAATGCCCTGAGCATTAAAAACCACTCTCCTTGTTGTAAGGCCCTGGAAAATTTTACAAATGTGAATTTTTGTTATTGTAAAGTTTTGCTAATTTTACCGGGTCGATAGGTTGTATAATTAAAGTTTTGAGAAAATTATTA